>OZ022265.1:93373769-93623769 GCA_963978885.1 Nemotelus pantherinus
ATTAAGATCGTTTTGTAAAAAAGTACAGTCATCTTGTGACTCAATCAATTGCAATATTTTGAAATCGTCAAAGAGATCATTAATGAACAATAGAAAAAGAAGAGGATTAAAGATACACTTGCGGAACTCCTATTCTAGGATAAACTGGAATTGAAGGACAGGAACTGAGAGCTACAACAGGTACGACTAAAGATGTAAAGATGTCATCGTTACTTAGCTTTTGAAGAAGAAGAAGAAGAAGAAGAAGAAGAAGGTTACGGTTGAATGAATTAAACGTTTTGGAAAAGTCAGTATATAATAAGTGGACCTACTTTCGATGGTCAAGAGCAGATGCGACCGTATGTGCAAGGGAAAGAAAAAAAAACCGTGTTGCTCATGAGGTAGGGTAGGTTGGATGAAAGAGTAGAGTCTCTTTTAGACCATTCGCTCAAGATTCTTGCTAAATAAGGAAGAAGAAAAGTGAGACGTTAGTTTGAAACCCATTTAGATGGCCAGTTTTATGTATTCCGGAGATGTTTTCCAAAGGGATTGGAAATAGCCAGAAGATAAACAAGAAGTCTACAGATAATGAAAGTAATTTAGCTAGGATATTTTGAATGCTGGAACTTCAATTTCTTAAAGGTTTATCAGAAACGAATGTAATTCAGGCGAAGAGGTGAATGAGGGATGAGGAAGGCATTGTTGTGAGAAGAATTAGGAAAAGTAGGAAACTAAAATTTCACACACATCATGTGGAGTGGAAGCAACTGCATCATTCAATTGCATACCATTGGAAATACTAGAAGAGTTTTTAAAGGAACATATGAAAAACATAAAGAATTTCGAATGGTTAATTAGATAAGCATCACCTGTCTGGCAACATCTTTCGCCCTAGGGCGTAGCTCTTTATACCAAAATAAGTTCGTGGGTGAACCATATTTTTACTAATGTTCGAAGAACAGTAGTATTAAAATCACGTTGGCCAAAAATTCATATTTCTTTCTCTCTCTCTCTCTCTCTCTCTCTCTCTCTATATATATATATATATATATATATATATATATATTTATATATATATATATATATATATATATATATATATATATATATATATATATATATTTATATATATATATATATATATATATATATATATATATATATATATATATATATATCATCATCAAAAAATTTCAGTGAAAAAATCTCAGGTACGCGCCATCCGATTGAACTAAAATTTTCAGGATACATTGATGTGTATGCAGAATAGTAGCAAATTTCACGAAAAGCTAAAAATCTTTCCACAAATAACTTTCGCACAAATAAAGTAAACAAAATAAATTTCGAACGTGTTTTAAATGTGAATCGGATAATGTTTTGGATTTTTTAGCCTCATGTATGCGCAAGATGCCTAAAAGAGATCGAGAAAATTTGAAAATTTTTAAATTGCGATAGCTTTTGACAGAGCTATCAAATCATTATCAAACTTTCAGAAAATATTGGTACTATTTAGTTGTAAATGTGTGTCGCTTTTAATGAGCATGTTGGTAACCATGTAGCAAGGGCAAGTGTTGAAAATGAAAACTTTCAAATCATCGACTCTCCTGAAAAATTGTAGCTTTTTCAAAAAAAGCCTATCATATATAAATCTCATGCTTTTTCTACATAGCCAAGGTAAAACATTTGAAATTTTACAACGGGCAAGAACGGTAACCCTTTCCCAATTTACCTATATTTTAAGCATCAAAAACTACTGTTCACGGGAACTCACGACCCGATAATCAAATACAATTGAAATTTACAGCGTGTATTAATATTAAATAGGACCAGATTTGGAAGAAGCTATTTTAAAATTCGGGCAATTCTGTATCAGTGGTGCCACCTTGAAAAATCACTAAAAAAAATAGCTGTTTTTAGCTCTATAAATTCTGATTCAGTCATTCCATTTTAACCAAATTCACACAGTAAATGAACCTTACCTTAAACCACGTTCGATAGAAATTTGGTTGAAAAATTCGTTTGGAGTTGCCAGCTATGATAGTTTTTGTGCATTACATATTGAAAAATCGCTCAGGAAAATAAAGCTCTTTGCCCTATAGATTTCAGTGTAGTCATGGAATCATAGCAAAATTATTATGACAAATTAAATTTATTATAGGCAATACTCAGCAGAAATCTTATTGGACAAATAATGATAGAGCTGCCAGCTATGGTTGATTTTGTATTTTTTTGCATATCTTTAGTAAGCGATTTTATCATAAAATTTTCAAATCAAAGTGATCTCGTAGTGAAAATAAACAACAAATATTACGATCTAGAAAAGCTGAAAACTTTTGCGGGTGGTAACCCTAAATTTCTTTATCTCCCTATAACTTCCAATGCATTCATAGGATCAATACGAAATTCGCAGAGTAGGTTGACTTCAACGTGAGGTAAATGTGACATATTTTTGGCTTCAGTGCTAGCAAAGGGCTGTCAGCACGAGACATTTTTGTTATTTTCGTACCAATAAATGCTTCGCGATCATCTCGAACATTTGCAATGAAAATAATGCTTAAATTTTTAAGGTCTGCACATTTTTCGGATGGCAGCCCCAAACACCTTTCTATCGCTGTAACTTTCGATGAAGTCATCGAAATTTAATTGGCTTAGGGTCTATTATTACTAGAAGTATATGAGTCTTAAGTAGGAAAAGCAGCTAGTGGTAGAATACACACTCAAAATCTGTACAAATCCTCTACTGTTCTTCGAACATTAGTGTTTCTAGTGGTTCTGATGCACTACGATTTTTTTTTTATATGGATTACGTGCTGCATTTTTAGCTTCGAGAGCGGCTGCAACATCATTCCTCCACCAAGAAGCCTCATTGGATTTTTTAAGACGACCAGTTTGCGTGAATTGAGCAATTAGGTTCGAGAGGATAATATATAATTTGTGCAAATCATCGTCAATGGCAATGGCAGGAACGAAAGAGAATCCCTTAATTTTTTTTATTTATTTATTTTCAACTAAACAAGGCGTACAAAAAACACTTACAATTAATATTTAACAATTTATATAAATTTGTACAATACACATTTATGAAAGAATTCAAAAAATATAACCATCTTTGGTAGGGAATTGGATAGGGCCATTCATGACGTGTTTTGAGAAGCTATTGAATATTTTGCAATATCTATTGATTGGCTCATTGTTGGCGTAAACTGTGTGGTGTCGGTATTCATTCAGTAAACGTGTCTGCCTTACTGATTTGTTGAAGGTGATCTTATTGGACAGGGACACAATATTGATCAAGCCCCTAATAACATCAAAAGTAAAGCAGGAGCATATGACTGTACTCCGCGAAGATAGACTTGGTAGATTTAAGAGATTTAGCCTGTATCTGTATGAAGGTAGATTATCAAATTCATTCGCTATGGACATCAAAGGTAGGGTGCCAGACAATACATGCATATTCGAACAATGGCCAAACTAGAGCTATGTATAAAGACTTCGTGACCCATAGGTTTTTGAGTTCGTTCGTACTTCTTTTGATGAATCCAAGCTGCTTATTAGCCTTGCTTAAGACTTTGTCATAGTGTAAATTATAACGCAGCTTTTTATCTATAGTAACCCCGAGGCTGATGACATTGTCAACATTATTGATTGCACGTTTTAAACGAAGCATTAAAACTAATGAAAACCCAGTCTGAGGAACAAAATATAGTTTGATCCAAGCCATTAAAAGGTGCGTTTGGGAACAAAACAAAAGAAGGGACAAACTGCCAGACCTAGTACAAACTACATGGACACTCGAAACATTATTTCTTTCCTACGTCATTGTGATGGGAGATTTTTACTGTTTCCGAAAAAAATCGAAGCTTTTGGAAAGAAATGAGGATTCAGTGAAATACGAGGAAACGGTCAAATGTTTTAATTTAAAGACCAATTTTTTCTTTAGATGCAAGACATACATATTTCGATTTCTTGGTGGACATCGATATTTCGAGGCCAATCTACCATATTATTCAGTGCCTATCAAACTCAGAGCAATCATTCGAGAATTCTCATCCCATCACCAATACTCTTTTTTCAAAAGTATTCTTGCATCTTAACCGAAATTTAAATGATAAAAAAAAACTTTTTGGTTTCTGGTTTAAGCCCCTCACAACACTAAAACTCTACTTCTCATGGTTTTTGTGATAAAAAAAAAAATATTTCTCAAATCATATCAATGCCTCTGTATCCAGTCATATCAATTGCAATTTTCCGTTCACTTTAGCAAGTCAAGTATTAAACAATACACCTGCACATCCATATATCGTCGCTGTGAAATCAAACCGGCATATCTGCAAAAATTGAGTTTTTGAGTTTTTGGTATCAAAAAATTCCTTATTTTCCCCTCTATTTTTATGTCACACCGGCATATCGTAAAGTTGAATAAAAACCCGTCTAATGGTGTTTTGCCGCTTTGCATTCACGTGGAAATAGCCCACATGCGAAAACTTTAAAGCGCTCTAGTGAAAAATGTGTATTTTGCAGATATGCCGGTTTGATTTCACAGCGACGATATGTAGGTACATGACGATACATGGAGGTACCAACAAACATTCATTTTTTTATCCACATACGACCTGTACGACTCTTTTCATCATCACTTCCGATTTCAATGACCTCCTCTCGGAAGCACATAACCATCGAGTCGAGTTCGATTCGAATGAACGATTACTTGCGTTAATTGAGAAAAGTGTAATGCCAAATAATCTTCTTAAAGTGTGAATGATGCATTTTATCGAATCGTCGTCGCAAGTGGTTGGATGTATGTACGAGTACTCGATAAATTTTCAATCCAGCAAATATGTATAATAGATGATGTGAAAGTTTTGTGCAATAATGATTATCGGGAATTATGTAATTGAATTTGCCGAAAGTGATATGTGATGAAGTTTTGTTTGGCTTGTGATGGTATTTAAATTTTTAACGATTTCATAACACGAATAGATTTTCGTTTTCGAGAATGAATTTTGTGAGCAACACTTAATTACCGTTTGATTGTAGGTTACTCATGATCAGGCTAGGTCAATGAGTGATTTGGATTTTATTATTTAATTCAGACAATATAATAATTACTTTATTGTATGGTTCGAAGTAATTCTGCAGACACAATCGCAGCTATAATGAAAAATATGTATGTCTGGTGATACTTCATCATCATTTATTTTTTATGATTGGGTTTGCGTAAGCATTATTGAAAAACTGGCAACAAAAAACAAAGAAGTCTTTTGATGCTTCAATGAGGATATAAGAGTTGTATAAAATTTAATTATCTGAATTTTCTGAATAAACCTCATAGGCTTATTAGCTACTTAGCTTCTAACAATAAAAATTAGCATTTGCATATCTAGATTCTCTCATCCAACTTGTTTATGCTCAATTGGGAAGTATGCAAAAAATAATTCGATATGTTTCATATTATAATTTAGAATAAAAGCAACGAATATTGCTTCGGATCTAAAATAAAAAACAAAGCTGGAAATAAAAACTATTACTAGTCGATATTTACAACAAACCTATTATGTACCAGCCCTACTCCGGCAAACAATATTTCATGGGACTGACTACTACTGTGCAAGAGTACTACTTCCTGGTATCTATGCACACACTATCTACATACTTTATGAAGATGCGCAAATAAATATCTACGAGTATGTTCGTTTTACCATAAGAGGACGTCTTTGATGGCGAAAGTGAGAGTTTGCAACGGAACAAACTTTCAGCAAACAATACTATGAGATGAAGTTTTTGTCGTCTTATGTAGTGATGTACTTAAATTTGTATTAAAGCTATGTTTTGTAGTTTTCAATTATATATTAGCGAGTGCATGTCGCAGAATTTAGTGCAACGTACTTGTTTGTAGTCATATGTATTGTGTATTATGCTTGGTATTATGCTTGCTTATGCAAAGTACAATATTCCGTTTAATGGAAAATATGATCCGAGTTGATCTTTTTGTTATTTTGTACTTTGTTCGTTTTTGAAAACTTTTGAAATACATATTTATTTAATATTTAACTTACATTGGGAGTGCGGTAGCTATTAATTTCAGTTTAACATTTGGAGCAATCTGAATCCATCGGAAATTACTTTATTTTCATATCAGACTATAATAATAGACTTCTTGTTTCACCTGTGCCTCAAACTTAGGACTCTTGTATTTGTCATATGATAACCTTGCAAATTGAACTGGATCACTTTCACGGATCCGAGTATTGCTGAATTGGTTAGCTATGGATTCCAATAAATTTCCAAATGGATACAGCTGTATTGTCTGATGATGAAGCTTGTCGGTTCAACGCGAATCCCTTGACCAAATGTCAGATAATGTTCAGAATTTTCTTTTCAGTTCCGTGTCTGTGAGTGCGGACTCTAAGCAAATCATCCAGAATGAGTATTCAGTTCCAAAACATTTTCGGCCTAAATGCACTATAAATCTATTTCAGACTAGTAACAGATTCAAACAGTTTTATTTGAACCAAATATTTTATGAACAAAAAGAATCAGAGCACATCGTTTGGCGAGCAAATGTGACGCAAAATTCCACAAATTAAGGAATATTTTGGTAATCCAATTGTTTCTTAATAACTGTGAATAATCAAAACAGTATATCTATATTTGACAGGGTAAACATTTGAAAAAAGGGGGCGAAAGTAGAAAACCATTAGTTTAACAGGGTAATATCTTCACCTTTGAAATAAAGTTTGCTAAGCCTAACCGATGAGGTCTGAAAAAAAATGTGTCAATTCGATAAAGGTCTAATCTGGTAAAATTCTCTTAAAAAGTTTCAAACATTTAATGGCTATAGGTTTAAAAATTTTGTAAAATTGAGAATAGTTGGTATGAAACCTGAAATATACGTAAACTAAAATATCTGGGAGTGACCCTGGACACCAAACTGACGTATTGGGATCATATCCGCAAGGCATGTGACAGGGCTCTAGTAGTCATCACTTTGCCGAGTAGGCTAATGGCCAACGTTGGCGGACCCAGTGAGACGAGACGGAGGCTACTGATGGTGACGACCAATTCCAGCTTACTATATGGCACCGAAATTTGGGGAGATGCGCTCTGAACTAGGAGGTTCCGGAAGCGCATTCTCAGTGTCCAGTGCAGGGGTGCCCTGCGAAACACCTGTAGCTACCGCACGGTCTCAGAAGAGGCTGTGATGGTTGTATCGGGAGTAATTTCGATTGATCTGCTAGCGCGAGAACGCAAGGAAGGGTACCTCTTTCACTCAGAGCTGAACAGAATTCAGGCTTTGACGCAGGCACGTACGCTGACCCTCAAACTTTGGCAACAACGTTGGAGTGAAAGTGATAAAAGACGCTGGATGGCAAAGCTAATTGGTCTTATTGAGCCTTGGCTTAACCGGAGCTACGGAGAGGTAAACTGTTATCTTTGTCAATTTTCGACAGGGCACGATTACTTCAGGAAATACCTGAACAGAATGGCGACGGTGGTCACACCGTACTGACGGTACTGTATGACTAAGCTCGATGATGCTCAGCACTTATTCTTTATGTGCAATCACTTCGTAAGCTTGAGGCACACCATTGAGTCAACGATCGGCCTGGTAGCGCCTTAGACGGTCGTGGATGCAATGCTGCCAAACGAGGAGAACTGGTACGCAGTCTCAACATACGTTGAGTAAGTGCTGCGCATAAAGCGGGAGGAAGGTTGCCTTACCGACCCATAAGCTGTGGTAGTTCTTGAAGTCCGTGGTTACCAATGGGTGAGTCAGCAAGACCGGGTCGAAGCAGTGCTTAGGCGTAGATGGTCCCTTTTTTTAGTGAGTCAAACCTCACATACCCCGTGGTGATAGGTCACCCGGGGATCTGGTTAGAAGATTTTTTTTTGTCATCTACACTAGGGAAAAACAATCAAAATCAATTTTACCTGATCGAAAAGCAAAATTTCAATGCTGCGAAAACATTCTGATAAAAAAAATACGCTAGGAAATATGCTTTCGAAAATTCGAAGTATAAGTTTTATGTATCAATTTTGTGTTTGGTTATATGATAAAGAATACAATTTCGAGTTTTTTTAAAATAATCTCTAATAAGCTAAAGCAATAGCCTGTTAAAGTATATACAATGACATGCAAAGATAAAATAAAAGCAAATTTTGAGAAAATATACATGGTTAAGTCGCATGTTCATATGTCATAACAGTTTCAGCATAAGTTGAGAAAATACTGCGCATAAAGCGGCAAGAAGGTTGCTTCAATTACCCATGAGCTGCGAGAGTTTCTGAAGCTTGTGGTTACGGATTGGTGAGTCAGCACGGCCTCGTTGAAGCAATGAGTAGGCGGGTCTCGACTCAGAGCTTATCGGGCTTGTAGATGGTCTCTTTTAGTTAGTCAAACCTCACATATCCTGTGCTGATAGATCACCCAGGGATCTGATAGACAGTTTTTTTGTTCATCTACACTAGGTGAGGAAAAAACCATAAAAATGATCTAAGGTATTGGAACAAGTGAAACAAGAGAATACTAGGGATACAATATCAGTCAGCAAAAAATATTTCTCTTTTCAATGCTATCAGTAAAGCTGAAAAGAAATTGATGTGTAAAGTAAAGGCTATTTTTTTATATAAATCAATTACATTGTATCTTAATTAAGTTTTTAATAAATCGTAACAATCAAATGAGGGATATTAAGAATCAGAGGACACATTGGCACAAAAAACGTGCTACCTATGAAAGCATGCATGTCTTTCAGATTAGTCGCGGAAAACTGAGAAAATATTTCCAATTATTACAGTTCAATCTTAAACCAAAGGAAAGTTGCCGCTGATGACAGCAAATGTTTTTTTACAGCAATAATAGAAGCACTCGGAAGCAGCAAACTATCCCCAAACTATCTTCCGTGAAACATCTTTTGCCAAACTAGCCGTTAGACGAAAAAATATATGCTAATGAGCAGTATTGCCAAATTAGGGATTTAACCCCAAAATGGGGATTTGAAGTTTATTATAGGAACCGGATGGTTTCCTATGTATAGCGGCTAAGAGAGTAATATTCGTCGTATTGCAAAGGACATAAAATTTGCCAATATCTATCTATAAGCAGGAGTCTTCAATTACCAGCCATCTGACTTAACTAAATGCCTAACTGCTGTTTTTCGACAAAAAATATGACATCAGAAAGTTTTTTTAATTCGCTCCCACACAAAATAATTTCAGCATTTTGGACAAGAGGATAGTATTGGAAAACTAAAAACTCATTTTCTGACCCACATGGCAAATCAAAAAACTAAACACAACTCTCATAATCAGATGACCCACCCGGAAAAGCAGCATAAAAACATAAAAAAATTTACAAAATATATTATTTAAATACTGAAACGGAAACTACGAAGTTCCGAAATAAATTAAAAACGCATGAAATACACTGCACAAATAACAATAATACAATTGTGATTATAATGCATTATCCTAACCGAAAAAATATGTTCAATGGACATTGCAATCACAAAAAAGTAGAGATTTTATATTTTCAGTTACATAAAAAAAGGAATTTTCCACCACGAACTATGTTTAAACATTAAAATTTACCGGTTATTCTTTGAAACAAACAATTTCTTATGATTGCAACTTAGAGTTTTATGGAAAAAGTTCTTCAAACAGGACAATGAAAAAGCAGGACTATATATAGATAAATGAAAAAAAATGAAAACCATGTATCTGTTAATTGCATGCGTAGCCCTTTTTGAGTTAAATGAAAGAAATTAGTATTCTATTTCAAAATTATCTATGTGAAAAAAATCTTGCATATAATTTTGGACCGAATTTTCTTCCAACATAAAACTGAGTACTTTTTGGTCGTCTCTATTAACAAGACCTGTTTTGGCCTTTTATGTTAAATTGAAGATAAATGGAAAAGTAGGGTTTAAAGCTAATAAATTTGTTCAATCAACTATTCAACGATCACTTAATGGCTGGAACATTTTTTGATCACAGTTAAGAGAACGTAGGCTAGAAGCCAAGTGATTCTGCCAATGCCTAAAATACAAATGCCAAGAGACTAAAAAAACCTTAGCCACTGTTTGCTTACTTGGCATAAAAGTTACACGTCAGCTAGGCTAAAAACGAATAATGCCTTTAAAATTAAGGTATCAATATTCACTTAATTTCATATAGATTTTGTAAGCACTAAATAAGGTGCTAACTGTTGTTTTGAGTTCGACAATAATTAATTCGACCCATATTCGTTAACATCTCAACTAGAGTCCATTTCTTTTTGATTTACCAAAACTATGAATAAAAATTTCATTTCAACTGCAGGTCTTAAACGTGATTATAGCCAATCACATTTCATTCAAAAAACATCATTGAAGAGATATCTTTCAAAATGTGTCCATAGTACTGACTCCTTTACATGACGAAGACAAATCAAAGTATTTCAAATTTGATTTGCAATTCTTAAATTAAAATCATCGAAGAGTTTCCTGCAACCAGAATCAGGTTTTCATTAAAATTTCCCAAAAGTATCAAACCAGTCCAAACAATATAATCCAGACATGTTTCTCAAATACATACATACATTGACGATAAACTGGCCACTTCCGAATTCACTTTCAGTTAGTAGCCAGCCGATTCCGAATTCAAAAATAAGATTGAAACCAGCATATGAATTATACTAGTAATCGGATCGAATGATATAACAACTTAACAATCACCGCTATTCTAGAGGCAAGAAAAACCACCAGATCTCCTTGGAACAATCAGCCGTTTACTTGATACCTGTCCGAAATATATAATTATGTATAACCAGGTCGTACATTTAACAGATACCGGGCAGTTGGTCGCTAGTCAATCAGAAATTCAAGAAAAAGTTGTCCGGTTTGAAAGGGAAATGGACATGAGTGCATAGTAGATTACATTTCTTGTACCAATAACTGCCACGCATTCTTTATTGTTGCTATTAGAAGTTGCATGGGAGGGTGCAAAGTGATTGTTGAAATTGGCGTGCAGTTAAGTAGGTAACTGTTCTATTAGAAGAGCTTTGGGTAGTATTTGCATTGCCTTACACATTTGACAATATGTGTCCAGTAATATTTACTTGCGAGTTGCTGCTTGTTATTGGTGCATTGTTAGAATCTTACTACGTTTTAACATTCGATAATCATTCATTTAACCTACTGATTATGATATTTTAAAAAAAATAGCCGTCTTTGTGAACATATAGTTTTAAAAAAATTTTGATTTCGACTGATTATAGTATGAAATGCAACCAATTTTCGTACCGCTATGAATTCAAATAAAGGCATCACATCAATTCAATCGGAAACACATATCATCAAAATATTTTATCACTGTCAACCGCAATAGTTCAAGATCTTCAACACAACTGGAGCCGTTAGACCAGTTCACATGAAGCGCACAGCCTGTTGGCATTTACATAACACAATATCAATATTCCGCTCGGATACTTGTTTTATACTATTCCAATAAAAGCAACCAATCTTCGATTATTAGTTTAACCAACACACTTCATTGGCAGTAAAAATCAACACCACATATGCAAATATTGTATCCAACATTATAGCATCTCGAGCACGAGAAAAAACTGCCTAATCAATATTCAAGAAAAATCTCTCATACTAAATTCAATTTTGCAATAATCGCAATCATGCAGATTCGTTGAACGCAATCCCATTGATGATTGGAGCCCGATCGCACGAAGCTTATCAAATGGGATCAATTGCATAACGTTGCTGCAAGTATTGGAGTGGAACCGAGACTTGGGCAATAGGCCGACCACAAGATACTTGTGCAGGCGTACCGTGGGCTACATTCACTGCTACATTGATTACTCAATTCCTGCACGTAGACAATGCTCGAAAATTCAAAGCCTGATCAAGCCACAAGTATCTACGAGAAAGTCTTAAATAATTTTGATTCAACTACGACTCACCGAAAGCGACGAAGAATACAGGAAGAAGATAGGCGCACAATTTACGACTCATTTTGTACTGGTATGGTTCGATAAATATTTACAACTCAACTCCGATCACCAAAAAAATAATTCTTATAATTAAAGTCTTTGACGGTCACTTCTAAAGAAACCACTGAGTCGCCAAATAAATTATTCAGACCTCGTTCGATTTCGATTAACTGTACCGTACCGCGGTCGGACACAAACTGGTCGATGGTGATCTCTTACAACATCTTGGCGGGACTCAGCTAACACTTCTTCAGCAATATCCAAGACAAACCACTCATGATCAAAAGAGTTGAAATTGCAGATTTGGTTTAGTATTAAGCTGTTTAGTTGTGCGATTCTAGTATTGCAGGTGAATATAACGAGAGAGAAAAATAATGAGACCAGTATGGAGAGAACTCATGCAATTTTGAATTGTACAAGTACATCCGAAGCTAATAATTTTAATTTTTGCTGAAAATTGATTAGCTGAAAATATGTTACGATACCTAATAACCAATTCTGTAAAAAAAAGACTACTATAAATGTTTCAGCATAATCAAATCGATAAAACTAAAAATCAGTTTCAAGCATAAGTACAGAAGATGAAAATTAATCAAGTTTCAGAATGCATCATGCAGTGAAACAGTAAACAATGCCAAAATATCACTTCAAACCACAATTGTGATTAAATTAAATAAATTACTAGAGATCTCGGATATGCACAAAAATAAGTATATTTTTAGCTAAAGTCATACTTAAGCTCTGATTATTTAACTCAGAATGCGAAAGCACACTATTTAAAAACCATTTTCGATCTGAAAAATTCATCCATTGCTGCAACATTTTGCGATGTATAGTTTAAAATCTACGATATAGGAATGAAAATTAAGCTTTGACCGAACGCAGTGCCCCGAAAAATTGATTGAGATGTATAAAAATATAGCAATACAAAGAAAACAGCCATGAATTGATATATTTAAAAGTTCGATTTTCAATAACTAATTAGTGTAACACTTAAAAAAACCCAAATTAATACAGTGTAGAAAAAACTAAACAAACGAAAATGTTTACAAAATTTGCAGATTTTGTGTAAAATATTAAAAATTAACATCAATTTTTATTCTTTGCTTGCAACTAGATGATAAAAATCTCTGAACTCTGCATATACTTTTATTATTTTTCAACATGCTCTTAACCCATGATATAATCATAAATATTTTAGTGTCTCCAGAAATGACTAAAAAAAAGTAGAAATATATAAATTAGACATCTATATGTTATTTTACCCCATCTTCTGTCCCCATGTTTACCACATGCTCTGTACTTCTCAGAGTATCCGATCTCTAGAACTGCCAACTATCAACTAGATAATATATAGTTACCTCAGCTTTCCAGTACTTTCCATATTTTTTCGAAATAACATTTGAGGGTAACTCTGTTCACATCTTATTTTAATTTTAAAATATCAAAATAATAAACCAAATGTAATTTTTGTCTTTTTTCTATTAAATAAATAAATTTTACATCACTGGTTGATCAAACAAGGAGTTCACCTCCTCATTTGGAAATCTTACATAGGAATTGAGTACCGCCTAAGCATAGTAAGAATCATTAAATATGAGGAATGCTTCAGGTTGGAGTTAATATACGAGTAAATATTAATATTCATTCGAAAATTTCTGAAACAAAAATGTTTTAAACCTGATTTCAACTTCGTGATGGATTCCGATATTCGCAGGTGAAAACGCAACTCGAATGATAATTTGACAACACAAATATTTCTTTTTTTCTGAAACTTGCACAAGATTCATAATATTTAGTGGCTTAATAATGTTCAATTTGATTTCACTACCCCAAATAATTCTAAAATATATCAAAAATTTAACTGGATATATATCCAATATATAAAAAATTTAACGCATTTTACATTTTTATGTTAGATTTTTTCCAAGTCATCATTAAATTCAATCCTAAATTTTTTAAATTATTGAAAATTCAAAAGGCTAAATATTTAAATCACTAAGTGATCAGCTTCTTTTACTTTACTGATCAATGGTTGACTATTGGATAGCTATGATTAATTTGGATTATTCCTTGAAACACTATATTCCTTATAAATTTTCCCACATTGGGCGCTATTTTATTTATATCATTTTCGACATGTCTACTCAATAATACAGCTTAAATTAAAAGCAAGCACAGCTTCAAATATAGTTTTTGATGAATTCAATTCATAACATGAATCAAACAATTCAATTTACACACATAATTAAACTCAGAATTCTAAATTTTAGCTAATTTGCGACATATTCAATTGTGTAATTAAATACTGTCAGACATTCGTGTTGTCTAATGAGTATATCACAGGCTTGTAGTGTGTGACGTTTCTGGTTCGAATCCAGATCCATACGATGGGGAGCACGCCGAACTTTGAGTTCACCTAGTTCTGAACAGGTACCTGAATTAAAGTGAGTCGTGGATATAATCACTTTACATTTGAATTCCCATTGATTGTAAATTTCTTAATGAAACCTTCTACCAGCTTCAACCGCTAGGCCTAACAAAACTTGCATGGGATTATGCACTACTTTACTTTACTATTTACATATTAAATATTTGTTTTCACTCTTAAACTATCTCTTGGTTTTCATAAGAAATGAGTGAAAATCATGGACTGATCTTACGAGCTAGTGCCACATCACCGATTTGGCAAAAAAGATTGAAGTTTTGCTTAATTTGAACTCGTTGTTTCATTTTTCGAGCGCGAGTTTCAGGTGTAATTCCAATCGAATCCCAAACATTTTCACCGAAATATTTTTTCATCATTTACAAATTAATAATAACAATATTGAACAATAGTTCAATTTATATAAATTATATATTTCAAAACTCCAATATATTCCAAAATATTTCAGTATTTCAATGTTAAGCCATCTTCTTAGTAATTTGAAAGTCGTAAATATAGCTATAATGTTGCATACAGTAATTTTTCAGACACTACTGACGAGCATGACATTTCATTTTTTTGTTTTAATAGTACAAAAATGTGATCCCGAATTCTGCATCTTAATTTCAAAAGTTTTATAAAAGCAACCGTTTTGTTCAAAAAACACTTTCAGAATTAAAACTTTAATAATGAAATCTGTTTTATCATCTATTTTCTTGCTTCCGTTTTCAGCTACAAAAACGCTGATAGAAGTCATATCAAAGTTACAAAGAAGCCTTACAATTATATTTATAGCTTCTTTGCAAAACTTATCATTTCAAAACTTCATCGTTGTTTTGCATATTTATTTATTCATCAACAACAATCTAGCTCGATAAGTAAATTTCATGCAAGATAACACTAAAGTATATTCATATTACACCATAATCTCGAGCATTATGGAAATTAGTATCTCGCAATATTTGCTCGAGTTTTAAGTAGCTCATATATATGTAAATATGTACGAATGATTGACTACTTTAACAAATGCCTAACACCCTACGGCAATCAAAGATAAACAAGCTCTTAAATTCATACCACCAAGTCCCGTTTTCATTGAGCTGTGAGCAACTTTCAAATATTTCTCAAATATCTATACGTTTCCAGCTTTGTTGCTGTTGTCACCAGTAATTGATTCTGTTATACATGCATATGATACTGTTTCATATGAAGTTCCAACATTTGCAAGCTGGGTGTTTTCAGCCTTGTTTAAGTTTAAAGTACTGTATTACATTCTCATTTACGGCCTTTCATTAGAGTTGACAGTATGAAAACTCTTTTTTCTAGTATAGTTTTTTTATTTTGCCTAAAATTTAAGGTATGATAGGTTTGGTATGCACTGAAGCGCATAGCTAGCAACTGAGGTTGGAGAAAATCTATTGAATGCACAGAGCATTTCAATGAACGAAACCATAAACTAAAGTTTGCAAATAAATTAAAGGACGGCTACCCCATTGTTTTATAAATATATCATGTAAATGTTTTTATGTATATCTGCTACAAGAACATTTATACGTTATATGCCATTTTAATTTTCCTTTCTATCTGGCTACTGAATTGTGATTAAATACTTGGGTTTGCACAGCATATCGAACATATTGAAAACGTTCAATAACTAGTCCCCGAACTATTGAAACAGATTACTGTGAATTTTAGCTTACGCTGGCAAAAATGAAATTTCGATTTGTGATTACCATATACTTCACATGAGATTCGCAATGATTTCAAATACTTGATCGAAATTTCATCGAAATCAAATAAACTTCGGTCGATTTATAAAACTGGCTTGGAATTTGTATTCAGTATATGATGGAGGCATTGAATTTATATTCGAAATGCATGCAATCAAGTAGCATATTTTGTTAATTTTATTAATTTTGTAAATCCGTTAACATTTTTTTGTTTGAAAAACGATCAATTGAGAACTTTTTTACATTTCACACGACAAACCTTAATGTATGCTGCCTCAAAGATGAAAACAGCTATACCATTTTTGTTCGGTAAAGATTTATTTATTAGCAACTCAAGACTCAACTCAACTCAAGTATTTAAAACTAAGCCTGGAATATTCGGAGATAAATTAAAAATATATCATCATGCAAAAATACATATATATATATATATATATATATATATATATATATATATATATATATATATATATATATATATATATATATATATATATATATATTACAGTAATTTTAAGCCTTGTAAAGATCTATTTCAAAATAATGCATCGGCTTTATAGGTGACGCTGAAAACTCACCATAGTATTTCGACTAAAACATAAACTTGGAATGAAACAACCAGTTTTCGTTTGAATCCATTTATTGTTTAACCGTACATGAGTCGGAAAATCAACAAAGAAATGCTATCGTTATATTTCGTTGGTCCTTGTGAGAGCAACGCAGTCACTCTTTCACACCAGCCCAGCTACTAACGTTAAGATATGCGTACTTGATTTTTATGAAAACTCAAATGAAACTGCATTAGCCATATATAACAATTTAGTAAGACGATTGGGAAAACGTAGTATTGATACTAAAGATCTGACCAACTACTGTGCAGACAATGGAAATTTAAATTTTGGACACCATATTCTCAGTGCTCCAATTACTACACAATGATAATAACAACTTTATTCCAGTGGGATGTCCTGCTTAGATATTGCACAACAGTGTATAATATGCTTTAGGGTTGACCAAAATTGATTTGCAGAAATTTTTTTTTTGAAAAGGCAAAGTAATTTCTCATGCTACGATAAAAGAAAACAAGCCTTAAAATAATTTTATGAAATGCACGAATCTGAATTTGCTCAGTTCCTTTGACATGTAGTATCGCGATGATTATCTCTCCTACCCGCTGTAGAACGTTCCATGAAATTATTTGATATATTAAAAGGCTACTTCATAAACATGGGCAAATACGAGTGTTCCTCTGCTGCGCTCTGGAACTTTTTTAATAGTGACGAAGCAAAAACCTACCTGGCTTTCATCCAAAATGCATTAAAAGGCCTTCAAGATGCATTATTGTTGTTTGAAGGCTACGATATAATGATCAGACTCAAAAGTTAAAGCACGTGCATAAATTTAATTAAAAATTAAAACCAACGAAACAGCCTCAACAATAAAAGCAGTGTGTTGTTTTGTATGCGGTTTTGTACTTGGTACGAAAATATTCTGAAATATTTAAAGAAAAGATACGATTTCAACAAAAAAAAAAAAAACAAACTGAATTAATTCAAGCCACATTTTGTTCCGAATTTCAGGGGTAGAACAGTTTTAAAAGTTGACCGAGTTGACAAATTCTACTGTCATTCTAAAGATTCAAAAATTCGGTCTGGCCGGGTCTTTACTTAGCACGCTGACTTCCTACCTTTGCAATCAAACACAATGAATAAAACTTCAAGGACTTTCATTGAAAAACGTTACTGCTTCCTCTGGTGTACCACAAGGTAGCCATCTTGGCCCACTTCTTTTTGATATTTTTATTTCCAACTTATCTGATGTCCTTGAAGACATACCTCATTTACTCAATGCAGATGATCTCAAAGTTTATCAAACCATTGAATCTAAATCGGATGTCCTCTTTCTCCAATCCAAGCTTGATTCACTTGATCATTGGTGCAATGTAAACAAGCTCTCTCTCTCTCTCTCTCTCAACATTGGTAGATGCCAGATCATTAGTTTTTACCGTAAATGCACGGTTACACACAATACGTACTTCCTCGGCAATAATTTACTAGCTCGAGCTGGAGACATTGTTGGCCTCGAAGTTATCTGAAATGAAAACCGCCGCTTGATCTTACACTATGATAAAATACTTTCCCGTGCAAACAAACAGCTAGGCTTCATCAAAAGACGTTCCAAAGAATTTCGTAGTCTGTGGATTACAAGATCCTTGTACACTTCACCTGTACATCCCATTCTTGAATACGCTTCCATTAAATGGAGTCCCGCTTTTGTAACCCGCATTGACAGACTCGAGTCAATACAAAAGCAATCTTTACTTTTCGCATTGAGAGAACTCTACAACCCTTATGATTTTAATAGCCTACCCTCTTATGAGTTTCAATTGAGCCAATTCAACTTACCGGCACTAGCCTCCAGAAGAATGGTGACATCGGCCTGCCTCACATTCGACGTCATTACAAGCGCTTTTAGTGTTGAGTTCCTGAATAGTAAAATTTTGATAAATATCTCTGTAAGGATCACCAGGTCCAATCGTTTCCTTAAAGAATATCCACATTCCGATAATGAGCACATTCGTAATGAGCCGAAAAATAGATTCTGCGGTAGATTCTGTGGAATACCTCAAGGAACTGTTTTGGGTCCAATACTTTTCCTTATATATGTGAATGAGCTATGTAAATTTCAAGAAACCATGATTAAAGGAAGAATTGTATCTTTCGCTGATGATATGGTACTCCTGTATAGTGATAATTACGAGAATAATCTTGCTTCAAATATAAATCGTGATTTGGAGCTTATTTATAACTGGCTGTGTAAGCACAAGTTAGCCCTAAATTTAGAAAAAACAAAATACATTTGCTTTGGGAAAAATTCGATCAACAACAGGTCACTTAATATTAAAGTTAATAACATTAACTTGAGAGAAGCCAATGCCATTAAGTACTTGGGTATAACTATTGATTCTTCCTTGAAATGGGATATTCAAGTTGAAAATTTGTGCGGGAGAATAAGAAAAACTTTGTATAAATTATATAGCCTTCGATATATACTTCCACCACAACAAATGAAAATGGTGTATTTTGCAATAATTCAATCATTATTGCAGTATGGAATTTTGGTGTGGGGCTCAGCATATTCCGCGACTATTAATGTTCTCCAAAATTTGCAAAATAGAGTGGTAAAAATCTGTATTAAACAATCAAAGTTCTATTCTACCACTTTAGATTTTTCTGAGTTTGATGTGCTTAATATACGTCAGTTGTTTGTTTATGAACTGCTTAAATACGTCTACTTGCATCTCAATGACTTTGAAATTCAGCACTCTTTTTATCTTACTCGTTCACAAGTCAAGAGACCTCTAGCTCTACAAAAATATAGGAAGACCAGAACGTCAAGGCATGCATGTAATTTGGGTCCAAAATTATACAATCAAGTACCGACTGAAATTAAAGAATCAATTAATGTATCAAATTACAGGAAAGTCCTAAAAAAGTATATTATTGATAGTCCTTGTTCAGTGTTTATTATTTAAAAATTAAGTTTCATAATGCAACTCATGAGTATAAGTTATACATGGAATAATTAGATAGTTTGTATACATATTAATTATGTTCAATTGTATTATTATAAAGCTATAGCTAAAACTGTTCAAGTAACGCCGCACCCACTCACAAGTTTGCCTTATGTGGGCTGTGAGCTTTAAATCTTAAAAATGAATTCTGTATTTTTATTTAAGATTAACCTGTAGCTATAATGATTGAATAAATAAATAAATAAATAAATAAATATTCAACAGCATAAGAAATCTATATTTCCCTACGATTTCCAAATCATCCTTCAATCCCTCTCTTTTGCATCCCACCCGTACCCTCTAATTTTAAGTTATAAACTAAATATCAATGTTTTATTGATGAATTTGTTTGTTACTTATATAATTTGTTTGTTTGTTACTAATGTTCGAAGAAGAACATTAGTATTAACATCACTTTGGCCAAAAATTCATATTTCTATATATATATATATATATATATATATATATATATATATATATATATTTAGATATATATATCATCAAAAAATTTCAGTGAAAAAATCTCAGGAACGCGCAATCCGATTTAACTGAAATTTTCAGGACACATTGGTGTATATACAGAATAGTGCCAGGTCTCACAAAAAGTTAATAATCTTTAACCCATTGGCGCCGGCGGCCATTTTAGTGATATTTTCAATACACCTATTATTCCGTACACAAATAATTTTTGCAAAAATAAAGTTGACGAAATAAATTTCGAACGTGTTTTACATGTGAATCAGATAATGTTTTGGAATTTTTTAACCCCATGTGTGCGCTGGGTGCCTAAAAATAGAACGGGAAAACTTGAAAATTTTTAAATTGCGATAACTTTTGACAGAGCCATTCAATCATTACGAAATTTTCAATACATATTGACATTATTTAGTTGTAGATTTGTGTAGCTTTTAATGAGCGTACTGACAACTCTGAAGCTAGGGTAGGCACTGAAAGTGAAAACCTCCAAATCATCGTTTCTCTTGAAAAAATGCCGCTTCTTCAAAAAAAGGCCGCTCATGTGTAAATCTTGTGCTTTGTTTACATAGACAAAAAAAAATTTGATATGGTATAACGGGCACGCCTGGTAACCCTTAACCAATTTACCTATATTTTTTGCATCAAAAACTTCTGTTCACGGAAACTCACGATCCGATGAGCAGAATTGATTGAAATTTGCAGAATGTATTGGTCTTTAGTAGGATCAGGTCTGATAGGAGTGATTTTGAAATGCGGGCTATTCTTTGCCAGTGGTGCCATCTTGAAAAATCACTAAAAAAAAGATAACTGCTTTTAGCCCTATAAATTCTGATTGAATCGTTCAATTTTGACGAAATTCACACAGTAGCTGAACCTTATTTCAAACCACGTTTGATAGAAATTTAGTTGACAAATTCGGTTGGAACTGCCAGCTATGATAATTTTGGTGTCTTAAATTTGAAAAAATAAAAATTTGGAAGTGAAAACATTCAAACCATCGAATATCCTAAAAAATGTCCGTTCCTTACAATAAAACCAATCTGTATACAAATTTTGTGCTTTATCTACATGTTCAAAGTAAAACTTTGGAAATTTCATGTCGGACAAGAACGGTAACCCTCTCCCAGTTAACCTATATTTTTAGCATCAAAAACTTCTGTTCACGGGAACTCACGAGCCAATATTCAGATACAACTGAAATTTACAGAATGCATTGGACTTAAGTAGGACCAAGTCTGATAGAAGCGGTTTTGAATTGTAGGCAACTCTGTGCCAGTGGTGCCATCTTGAAAAATTACAAAGAAAGAAAAACTGCTTTTTGCCCTATGAAATGTGAATAAGTTACCAGATTTTCATGAAATTGACACAGTAGCTGAACCTTACTCTAAGCTCTGTTTGATAAAAAATTCGATTGGTGCTGCCAGCTATGGGAATTTTTGTGTCTTTGGTTTTGAAAATTCGCTCAGGAAAATAAAACTTTTTGCCCTATAACTTCCAGTGCAGTCATGAAATCAATATGAATTTCATACAATTAATGGAACCTATTATAAACATTATTCAGGCCAAATTTGGTTGAATAGCCACGATAGGGTTGCCAGCTATTGTTGGTTTTGTGTTTGTTTGCAATATCTTTATTAAGCGGTTTTATCGTAGAATTTTCAATTGGTAATGATATTGTAGTGACAGTAAACAGCAAATATTAAGCTTTCGATTATTTGAAAAAACTCGCTGCAGGTAACCCTAAATTTCTTTATACTCCTATAACTTCGAATGTAATACAACAACGTGAAGCAGATGTGATATATTCTTGGCTTTGATACTGGCGACAGGTTGCCAGCACGAGTCGGTTGTGCTACTTTTGTATCAATAAATGCTTACAGTTAGTATTCATACCGGAAACATTTACAATTAAAATAAATAACCGATGTTTCAATTCCCAAAGTTCTGCAAAATTTTCGGATCGCAGCCCCAAATACCAACTTCAGTTACATTGCTGCAGGCACTGAGTATTTTCTTCGTTGATGTTATATGAGATGCTGCTTTCAAAATTTTGTGAAATAAGCAACTGATAACGAATATAATTAACCCGTGATTTGCTCTCATAAACGTTGAAATTCATGCCAGTGGTAATATCTGAAACCTTCTACCATATGAGTTATAATGCATTCTTGAAACAAAAGTAAAACGTGGCATTTGAAACAATTTGGCCGTAATAAGCAGCGCATGTGGTGGAATATGCAATCAAAACCTGCACGATTCTTCTACTGTTCTTCGAACATTAGTGTTTCTAGCGGTTCAGGTGCGCTAGAGTTTTTTTTTACTTTACTTTACTTTTCAATTTTTATTGGGTATTGTATATGTAATTTGTATCTTGTTTGTTGTTCTTATGATATTATTTGTAGTTCTTAGCCATGCCTGCTGGTGACATCATGTGAGTACGTGTCAACAAGTCGACTTCCTTTGTTAAATAAATACTTCATTAAATATAATATTTATAGACATTTTAGTGTAATTTGTAAGATAAATACCATTTGAATAATGTATCCAATAAAAAATCCACTCAAAATACATAAAAGCTACGCAACTTATTATCAGCGTATGACACAAGCTTTTCATAAAGTAAATAACTATGAAGAAAAACCTTGTAATAGAATTTCCACTCGATTTAATATTCTGAAATGATATTTACACAACAAACTCAGAAGAATTTTTGAACAGGAAACATACTAATTTATTACTCAAATGAATTTTTCATTATTCGTTGGCAGTAATAGTAATATTCAGCATAACTTATCCATACTCTGCTAGTACTACTGACATTATCAGTTTCATACAGGCAACAAGCTCAACTGTCTTCCACTTTCACTCACAATTTTGGTCGCATTAATTGACATTTTCAAAATTTTTCAAAAAAGCTAAGTAAAATTATATCCATGGATATAAGTCGGAGATGTTAAAATTTGTCACAACTAGCATAAATAAAAATGTAATGATTTCCACCTGCAAGTGGTCACGCCAGTCAAGTATGCATTGTGTGCTGGTGTCTGATGAGAAGCAGTGCATACTTTCGAAACCACTTTGTCAAAATAGAATTTTCAATGTAGATTAAAATTTTTAATGTTAATAAAAAGTTGTTCAATTTTAATCATCCCGCAAAAACATTTCCAATTTGATTCTGCTTTCGGAGGCTGATTCCGCAAAACGATCGAAGTTTCCCGTTTCAATATGCTCGGCTTCGATGCTGTAGAAATGATATACGTTGTCTATGCTGATTTATAGACAAGAAGGGAACCGTGATCAAATTCAATTACCTTTACTAAGTAAAATTATATCCATGGATATAAGTCGGAGATGTTAAAATTTGTCACAACTAGCATAAATAAAAATGTAATGATTTCCACCTGCAAGTGGTCACGCCAGTCAAGTATGCACTGTGTGCTGGTGTCTGATGAGAAGCAGTGCATACTTTCGAAACCACTTTGTCAAAATAGAATTTTCAATGTAGATTAAAATTTTTAATGTTAATAAAAAGTTGTTCAATTTTAATCATCCCGCAAAAACATTTCCAATTTTCAAAAAGTTTAAACTCAGTCGTTTAGCAGAGGTTAGTTGCATTCATCAAAGGCTATTTTTAGAATACTTACCATAGTTGACATAAGTTTTTGCATCCAGCATACAAAAATCAGTAAAGAGAATAACAAATCCAAAGATTTTGAAAAAATTATCTTCAACGAAATGCAAATAACGATAATTTTTCATAGAAAGTAACAGAAACTTTTTATTATCACATTATGGGAAATTTGCTACTCAGAAGTCATTTTTTTTTTATAAAAAAATAGTATTCAGTTTGTTTCGTAAGGTACTGAATTCGTTGTCCATGTCCGTACCTACAGGTTTACTACAGATCAGTTTAAGATAACATTTTAATAGCATTTTACGGTAACTAGATTTACTTACTAGATAGACAGATTTGATCACATTTAAATAGAATTGACCAGAATTGACATAAATGCGATACAGTACAGGAATAATATGCAAGTTAATCTTAAATAAATGAGTATTATTTAGGTTAAGAAAATCTAGCTGAAGATAGAAATAGGTAGTTCTTCAGAAGTTAAAGAGAAAGGTGGAAGTATATATTTATTTAACGACAGCTATTTTTAAATCAGCAAGAAAACTATTTGAAATTGTACGAATAGAAAATTGAGTAGGAAAACTAGGAATTAGAAAAAATTTGAAAAATTGATTCTGGAAAAAATTTTGATAGAAGGAAATACCGCTAAAACGAATAGAGCAGGAAAATAGGTAATAAGAAGTGGAAAGACAAAGTTAATGGTAGAGAAATTTTGAGTCGAAAAATATATTGAGCTTAATAATTGTTAAATTATAATTTATGCTGGTAAGAAAATCGGTGAAATAGACTTATTGAAAGACATATTGAAAAATATTGTAGTAGATATAGATAAATTAGTTCATAAAAAAGATTCACAAAATTTTATGCAAAAAATTCGCATACTATCACATTAGAATAAAGCAAATAGGACTAAAAACAAACATTTTCGAGGCATAGAGAAGAATAGAATAGCATAGAGAAAATGAAACAACACAACGCTGAAAGCAATGTCAGGTCGACATTTTAAAACGAAATATTGAAATAATTAAAGTAATCAGTTTCAAAAATGGAAAAGATGCAAGACAATAGAAACGGTAAAATATAAATCAGACAGAATTTAGAACAGATCGGAAAACAGTGAAATAAAACAGATGAGCCTGGAAGTACAGCTGAATTTATAATTAAACTAGTGTAGAACAGAATATGCAATCGAATATGCTATAGAAAATAGAATTTCAATATAAGGAGAAAAAGAGAAAAAGAGAAATTGAAAGAGAAATACTATGGAAATGAAATATTTATGGAAGAGATGAAAGAGTAGTAATAGATAAAAATTGAACAGAATACACGTAGCCTAGCTAAATAGCAGCAAAAAATAGAATACAATAAAATACAGCATATTAGAATCACATGGAATAGAATAATAAGCTGACCGTTCAAAACAGAGTATAATAATATATTCGAATAAATTCGCAAAAAGATATAGGAATGAATCATAATCAAATGAAATAGTAAGAAAAAGGATATAAGACCAGTAAAGTATTTTAAAAAAATTATGTTGAAACATTAAACTGACTGAAATAGAATAGAGATAGAAGAAAACAGTGAAACAGTAGAAAAATATGGAATAGTAATAGAATAGATCATAGTGAAAAAATAGATTAGCAAACAATTGGATAAAAATTGAGAGGAATTATAGAAAAAAGAAACAACGGAATAGAAAAGTAGAATTGTGGTCGAAAGTAATTATTTTAATATAATAGAAGAGACAAAAATAGAATAGAATAGAATAGAATTGAATACAAGTAGGAAAAGAGAATAGTTTAAAAGAATTAACTTCATGTATTACAGCATTGTAAAATTTTCAAATAGTAATAAAATAAAATGTTAACTTGGAAAAGAATAATAGTAGGAAACAAGAAGTAGGAAAGTATCAGAATAGAATATGATGGTATAAAACAGAATAGAAGAGAAACAAGCAGAACAAATTTCATCAAAATAGAATAAAAGAAAATAGAATAGAACAAAATAGAATAGAATAGAATAGAGTAAAATAGAATAGAATGAAATTGAAAGGAAATAGAAAGGTAGAAGAGAAGAAATAGAAAAGAAGAATAGTAACAGAAAAGAATTTGGTAGAATCAATAAAAAAGTACTATAAAGTTCGAAAATACAATATCGAATGAATAGATTGGAATAGAATAGAAAAGAGAAGAAAATAGTCGAATCCAATAGAAATAGAAAATAAGGCCAAAAGTATCTAATAAGTAGGAAGACATTTACAAAAAGTACAAAAATTTGAAAAATATGTGAAACAAGAATAGAACAGAGTGACAATGTATATAAAGAATGAAAATAGAAAGTCAAAGAGAAGGAGCGAGTTGTAGAATAGTATCAAAATAGAATATAATTGTATAAAATAGAACAGAAGAGAATTAAAGGAAACGAAACAGATTAGACTAAAGTACATAGAATAGAATACAATTCAATAGAAAAGACTAATGATACAGAACAGAATAGATACAGTTGAAGATAGAAAGAGCAAACTTGAACAGAATGAGAAAAGGTGGAGTTACGAAAATAAACCAGTGTAGATTCGGCTGAAAATGAGAAGTATATTAAAAGATTAGAAAGAGAACAGATTTAAGGTGAGGATTGAGGTTGACAAAATAGAATAGAATCAAAGTGAATGCACAATAATTCAGAATAGCGTTATAAAGATTAGAATAGAATTAAAATTAGCATATACATAGAAAGGATTATAACGTGGAGAAATAGACTATTTTAGACGGTGAAGAATAGAATAGAATATAATAAACTATAGTATATATATATATATATATATATATATATATATATATATATATATATATATATATATATATACCATACTAGTATAATAAATTTATTTCCCATCGCAAACCAATGGTTGCAAAGAAGGTATGATATCCACATACACGACGACCAATTTTATTACCTGTTCTTATAAGCTAGTTTTTCATCAAAACCGCTACATTGGCACCAATAGTCATTTTAAAGAACAGCATTTTCTATTTCGTATCAACACCAATTAACATTACCAGCGGATTTTTCGGTTAGTTGTTTGATGTCATGCAAATGACTTAGAGTCTATTTTATTCGTTGAAGGACTTACTACAATCTCACTAAAGTAGCTACAAATGAAAAAAAGTGCATTAAAAATCCCTCTAGGCGTATTTATTCTGATAGATTAGAAAATAAAAGAAAAGGATAGGCTTGAAAAGAAAAGACTAGGAAAGAATATAATGAGAAACAATGAAATATAATAGAAAAGAAAAGAACAGAAAAGAATAAAGTAGAGTAGAATAAAATAGAGTAGAGTAGGAGAGAATAGAGTAAACTTTGAAAGAAAAGAATCAAAAAGCAAACGTACAATATATAGAAAAAAGTAATAGCCAGAATAAAGGGAGAGGATAACAAGCGAAATAGAAGTATATTAGGAAAATAATAAGCTGAAAAAGTATACTTAATCTTTTTTACTAAGAAGAAGTAATAAGATAGGGTGAGAAAATAAAAGGAGTAAAAAAATTCAGTAAAATTACAATTGAAATTAGATAGAATAAGGAATAGAAACAGAGTAAAATATTCAAAGTTAAAAGAATTCGAAAGTCTAATAGAATAATCGCAATATGCAAGTAAGATTGAAGAAAAGAGGTCAAGAGTTTAAAAGAGGCAGATACATAAAAATGACAAGAAAAAAAATGTCATTTCCATCAAATATAATCAACTCAATTAGAACAGAAAAAAGTAATAATTGGATAAGAAAAGTAAAGCATAGAGTGAACATTTTGAGAGAATACAATAGTAAGAAGAAACATATCAAAAAATGACAAGAAATTGTAGCACATATTCATGAATAACTGCAAACAAAGAGGTACGGAAAATCATTTTCATTCATTTTTAAATTCTGTCATCAAAAGAAGTATAAAGAATAAAGTAAGTGAATATAAAAGACAGATTCAGATAGAAAAATAGTGAAAATAAGAAGAGCGCAGATTGAAAAGAGAATAAATTCAAATTCAGAAAAAGAAGGACGATAACAAACATTTCAGATTACAAAAAAGAAAGAACAGAATGCTAGAAAAGAAAACGAGTAGTATAGAATGAGAGAAAAGATGACAGATGTGTCATACAAGAAATGAAGAAAAATAAAAGGAAGGACAATAGAAAGATACTAGAATCGAGTATAAAATATTAGAGCAGAGATACATGAAGGTGTAGAAGAAATGATAGTCGAGTAAAGAGAAAAAAGAAAAAGAAAGAGAAAATAGCTCTAAGATAAAAAGTTCTAAGAAGTAAAAGAGCTCTATCACTGAGCATATAGAATAAGATAATAAAAACATTAATTCAAAGAAAAGAGATAGAAAAAAGATTGCAATTCAAGACAATAGAGTTTATCTTAACAGAAAGCTCTTAGACTAAAGAGAATTTTGAAAAGCTAATTGATGCTTTTGTCAACGAAAATATAATAGAAGAAATAGAGACCAATTTAATTAAAATAGAATTTAAAAAGGAGAATTAGAATAGAATAAATTTGAAAAGGGTTTTGTATATAAGACGAAAATTTCAAAAAATAGAGTCAAATAGAATTAATTAGAGTAATATTGAAAGGCACAAATATAGAAGACTGAATAAGAATGAAATAAGATAAAAGTGATACTTAAAAGTTTGCGATGAAATTGAAGTAGACAAGAATTTTAAAGACTGAATTTAAGAGCCAGAGCTTTACATGATAAAATAAAGTAGATTCAAATAGGAACAGAAAATAATAAAACATAAGAGCTTATCGTAGAATAGAATGGCGCAGAATAAAGTAGAATAGAATAAAAAAGATCAAAATAGGTTGTACATAACAGAATAGAATGCAATAGAATGCAAAAGAATAGAAAAGGAGAAATTGAATAAAAGTCAATTAGCAAAATGAGCTAAAGCTACTTCGACACCTCGCACTAGATAGAAGAAAGAGAAGAAGGAAAAGAGAATATAGAAAAGCAGAAGAGAATAGAAAAAATACAAGAAAAAGTAGGAAATAGATTAAGAATCAAGTCTTACAAAGCAAACAAATTATGTGTTGCACATACATATATTGGTTTTGTGAGTGTTTTTTTCTGTTTTTGTTAGCTATATTTCGCAAAAAATGGGAAAAATACGTATATCCTCGAAGAGCGCCATCAAACACCTACTGTGATATTTTGTCAGTTCCAGATAACAATGATCTAATTACTCTGTAGGCTGACAGCCGAATGCAATTATCTGTCAAATTAATACTCAGTGGATAGAGGAAGAAAAAAAAGAAAGAATAAAGACTTAGAATCAGAGTGTCATAAAATACGAAAGAGCTAGATAGAAGTAGAAAAGAGAAAAAGAAAAAGAATATGATAGTGAAAAATATGTGAAAGAATCCTAAAGTTAAAAACAGGAACAAGTACATAGGAGACAGAATAAAATAGGCAGCATTAAGTGAGCCCAGTTCGATTGAAACAGAGTGCTATAATATGAAATAGCATAAAATAAAGCCGAGCAGACTAGAGTAGAGTTTTATATAACAGAGAAAGAGAAGAAAAAAGGACAGAGTAGAGTATAAAGGTACAAAATTTAAAAGTATAGAATAAAATGATGTAAAATAGAATAAGATATATTTTCAAAATCTAGTCGGGGTACTAGATTGAGTTCAGAAATAATAGAATATAAATGAATAGAACGTATATAGGAAGAAACCGTACAGTAGAATAACTGAGAAGAGAAGAAGAAGAATAGCAAAGAATGAATCAGATCAGAATAGAATGAAGTAAATAGATTGGATCCAAAAAGAATAAGTCAACTAGGATAGAAAGTAGAGAAACAGTTCAAGTGCATTACAAAATAGTTCTAGTACACCAGAAAATAGAAGAAGAAATACATAATAAAACAGCACAGAAAATAGTTGGATGCTATAGAATAGCACAGTATAGAATAAAATAGAACAGAATAGAAAACTACTTATTCGAGGATATTCTAATTATTCTAGAATATAGTAAAGAATAAGGAAAGTAGAATACAGTCGAATGTACAAGAACAGTGAAAATAGCATTGAATTAATTAGAGTAGTTTCAAGTAGAGTAGAATAAAGTAGAGTAGAATAAAGCAGAGTAGAGTAAAATAGAGTAGAGTAAAATGAAGAACTAAGTGAAATAGAATAAAGTAGAATAGAATAAAATACAGACAAAATAGAAAACAGAGAGAAAAGATAGAAGAGTAAAGTGAAATAGAATAAAGAAGAATGAAATTAAGTTCAGAAAAACAGAAAGCAGAAAGAGAAGATAGAAAAAGAAAAAAAAGATTGGAGAAAATGAAGAAAATAGATGGAACACAAAGTAGAATGGAAGAAAGTGAATGAATCAGAATAGAACAGAAAAGTAGAGAAGAAAAATAAACTATCTTTGTGAAAACAATAAGTCGTAAGAGAAACAGAACAGAATGTAATAGAATAAAATAAAGTATATTTAAGAAGAGAAGACCGATAGAAACAGAGAATAAACAAAAAGAAAATAGAATAGTATAAAAAAGATTTTGAAGAGAATTCGTTTCAGAAAATTCAGAGAGGAGTGAAATTGAATAGGCTTTGTAAAAGAAGCAAAGCCATAGAGTGAAATATAATTGAACCGGAAATAAAATAGAAAAAGAAAATATCACTTTGAAACAAGAAAGAAAAACAGAAAAATTTAGAAAAGAAATAAGTAGAATAGACCTGAGAAGAAAAAAAATTGAACAAAACAGGATCAGAATAGAATAAAGCAGAATAGTAAAAGAGTAAATAACAATGAAAAGATTTAAATGCATCAAAGCTGAGCAGGATAAATTTAGATAAGTCGATAATTTAGAATCGAAATAAGTAGAAGAGAACTGAGCAGAGAAAAATAGAATAAAGCAGAATCAGAGTAGAATAAAATAGAATAGTTGAAGAGTAAATAGAAATAAATAGATTGAAGTGCATCAAAGTCGAGCAGGATAGATTAAAACAAGTCGATAACTGATCTCCATTCAACAAACGAGCTAATCGCAAGCTATGTCATAATGGTGACACACCAGAAAGTAGGCAACAAGGTGATTTTGACATAATTCGCTGCCCCAAAAGCTCCGTGGACGTAGAATTGCTAAACAGTTGCTCCCCAGAAAAGCATCTCATCTTGTTTGGATGTAGTTTTTACTTGAGTAATGGTTATAAGCTATGCGCTTTTTACCTACGAGCACATCGAGGTGATAGCTTAATCGTTTGCTCAGTCGCAAACAGATTGTTTAATTTCTCATAGTGGTATGGCTAGTCAAATAGAAGAATTCAGGTGAAGTCTCAACAATTTGTCACATTTATGCACTTCGATAGAATATAGTCATAGAGAATGCAATAAAAGACTGAAGAAGAAGATACAGTTTGTAATAGAATGAAAAGGTCGAATAGAAAAGAATAAGAAAAGAAAAATAAATTCTTAGAAAAAGTATGAAATTGAGCAAAAAAGAATTAACATCATGTAACTGAACGACACTTAGGAGAACGTGGCATGTAAATAGCATTACTTATTAAAAGAAATTTTCCATAGAAATATAAAGGAGAGTAAAAGAGAACAAGAGTTAAGGAACAAGAGATCAAAGAAATTATAGCTTCCATGAAGAGAGCAAAAGTACGCCACAAATAAAAGAAAGAATGCAAAAGATAGAATAAAAGGCACAAGAATATAATATAATCATAGAAATAAACTAGATTATAATATAACAGAATAAAATAGAATTTGATTTAAATGGACCAAATATACTTAAGTTTAAAAAACTTGAGTAGAATAGAATAATAGAATACAATAGAATAGAATAGACAAGAAAAGAATAAGATAGAATAGACTTTATTAAGATACAATGAAATAGAATAGAAAAGAATAGAAAAGGAAAGAATAGGATAGAAAAGAATAAAGAGAGCAAGGTGGAGGAGAATAGGATAAACTTACTGAAGTAGACTAGGATAGAACAAGACGATGATAGAATGAAATATAATAGAAAAGAATACAATAAATAGAGTTGACGAAAACAGACTAGAAAAGAATGGACAAAATGAAAGCCGTATAGAATATATAGAATAAAATAGATTAAAATAGACCAGAAAAGTGTACAATCAAATATGATAGAAACAATTTGAATGAAATGGAGAGCAAGCTAAGTGAATAATCAGACAAGGTAGCATAAAACGATAGAATAAAAAGAATAGAATAGAATGGTACATAGTAGAGCACATAATAAGAGAATGGAAAGATAAAATAGAATAGAGCACAACAGAACAGAATAGAATAGATCATAAAAGAAACGGACAGAATAGCATATATGAGAAATTAAAGGAAAATTACATAGATTTGTAAAGCAAAGAATAGGTAAGAACTAAAGAAATAAAGATAAGAATTCGGCTAAATAAGATAGGTTTGACTAGAATAGAAAAGATAAGAGCAGAATAGTACAGAAAAGATAAGTACGTAATATCTTATCCAGACTAAAACAGCATATACTGGTGGAATATGCTTCTTAATAGAATATAACTAGAAACGTAGACTGTAAAAGAAAAGTTTAGAATAAAGAATAGGAGAAATAGTATGAGTAGAGATACATAAAATTGATAAAGAGGAATAGAAAAGAATATAGAAAAGAATAGAAATTTTTTGAATTTTAGAAAAAATAGTTCAAACATTTTGAAAAGGAGTATGAATAAAGCAGAAGATTCAGAAAAAGCAATAGTTAAATCTATTGTATTTTAAGCTGATAAAATTAAATTAGTTTAGTTGAAATTTATTGTAAGATCTAACAGAACGGTATTATATAAATGAAATTTGAAAATGGAGAATAAGTAAAAGAGATACAAAAATAGCCAGTATTATTTGGGAATAGATGAGAAAGAGAGAGAGAGAGAGAGAGAGAGAGGGAGAGAGAGAGAGAGCGAAATAGTAAAAATATAGACTATAATAACGATAAAACAAATATGGCATGCTAGTAAGAATTGAAAGTTAATTTATATGCTAAGTGCTTGAGAATTTTGTAAAATAGATAGTGACTAGCCAATTGATTTCCAAATTTTTACTTTTTGTTTGCAAGCAGTGCTTTAGTACAATAGTATCTTTTTTACGTGTTGTTTAGTAATATCAAACAGTACAATCAGGATCGGTGAAGTGGATTCCATTACGAAAAATATTGCGAAATGCAAAAGAAACATAGAGTAGGTACCTAAACTACCACTAATTAAATGTGAGATGAGAATATATTGGGTAAAGACCAGAGACATAAAGATACATAGAAAACATATTTTTTTAAACACCAAAAAGTAGAAAAGAAAAACATGGTAAATTTCTGAAGGAAATTTTTTATAGAAATAGAACATTACTAGTGCAATAACTGCAAAAAATATGCAAAATATAGACTTTGGTTAGTTCACGAAGGGGAATGTTTCATTATTTTCTATGGAAGGAGAGGACAGAAAAGCAAATACTTCATGCTAGAGGAACATTGTTAATACAAGAAAATAACTTATTTTTACATTTAAAGTAGAATAACAGAAAGTATCAAAAATGAAAATTAATAGAATTTTAAAACAGAGTAAATTTTAAATCAAACAATTCTAGAGGACCGTCAACTTGGTAAACTAAGTAAAAGTTGAAAACCGTACTCACTATAAAAATGATTATTGAAGTTTACTACGTAATTTAAGTCAAGAACTGAAAGAGTATAATAATGGAAAACAGAATGAATGAAGAATCTATAGCATATAAGTGGTGGGAATTCAAAAAATAATGATAAATATTTTATCCACATTTCCATGGGTTAGAATATTATAAAAAACTGAATAATTTAAATTCAAGCAATAGTTTGTAAGATTCTTATGAAAAAACGACTGAAGTACAATATGTATTAAAATGAAATTACCCTCTCCATTGTTCTATCCATTTTTACACCTCTCGCGAATATATGGACCGGAAAATCACGCAAAACTTCAAAGTATTTATTCACCGATGCAAAACACACTTCGAGCATCATCATGAGAAAAATTCAAAAACAAAACAATAGCAGATATAAATCAAACACACGGTACAAAACAAATTATTTGCTACGTTAGAAGAAAATAATAAAAATTTATCATTTTCCATGATGGCATTTGTTAAGAAAATGCATTCAGTGCTGTGAACAGAAAACAAAAAGTAACAACAAAGCCAGCCAATGCAGAGAGTTAAAGTTGAAACAGAAGGGAAAGTTATGGTAGAAAGAAAAGATGATAGATATGGAAATAAACATGTTTTATACATTTCAAAATCAAAACCTATGTACATATGAAACATAAAATCTACATCTCATTCGTACCTTACGAAATCAAATTATAAGAGACACTTTTAAAATTATGATAAAATATCTAGAGAATTACACAAAAATTATAGTTAACAACAAAACTAGTACGTATTATTTTAAAATTAACACATTATCAAGTAATGTTTATCAGTCATAATCATCAGCATAAAAACATACTCTCACATCTTCATCGATAGGTTTCATTCGATTACCGTCGCTATCAACTAAAGACGTAGTCATTATGTTGACAAGAACAATTTTTTCCGTTTTTTTTTCCTTTCATTATTTATACGAGTGTCTGATGAAAACCGGCAGGCAAGCAGGCAGAAGAAGACAGTTTTATTTTGCTGTTTGTTTTTTTTTCGAAAAGAAGAGAATATTCCTTAATTTGTACGACTAAGTTTCGCATTCGCAGCTATCTTTTTATATTCTTAAGAACTACTTAAGGTTTCTTGTCTTCTTTGTACCAATCTTCGCAGCCTGTGACATTTTCGGGTGCATCACAACGTTCAGTCTCCTCGTTGTAAACTTCACCGACCGTACAACCTAACTCACGTGGATCTTTGCCACTCAAGCAAACGTAGAATTTCTGACAATCGGTCGGATGTGGATATTTGGGGTGAGCAACCACTTGGCCTGAGGCATCGATTTTTGGTGCATCTGGGCAGGAGAACCCGTCCTTGAGAGTTTCTGTGAGGAGGAAAATAGAAAAGTGCGTTGTAATAAGAATCGCTCGTTTGGAGATTCATTAACAGCCGAATATTGTTATTAGAATTTTTGATTGATAGGTGTTTGTAGAGGTGTATAAAAAAAGTCATATTTACTATCCTCTGCAGCACAGCCTTTGCGTCCTGCAGAATCTGGCCAGATACATGTGCCGGTGTATTCGTCAAAGTGTAGACCGACTGTGCATTTCGTTTTGACAGCCTCACCATCAACGCAGTTGTAGAAGATATTGCAAACGGACGGATCGGGATCAGCGAAGAATCCGTTCTTGCGTGGACAAAGAGCATTTGGCTTCGGTGGTTCTGTATGGGAACAAAATCAATTAGTTTGCGAGAAACAGTATTCAATGGAAGCTAGTTGAACTTACGGAGCTCAAGACGATCTCCACAGTCTACATTGAAGGGTTGGTCACATTTGTTGATTTTACGATTCAGTGGGTCGAAAACTAAACCGTCTGGGCAAAGTTTCTCAGTTGCCACACCATCTTCGCATTGGTAGAATTTGTCACATTGGATTGAGTCCTCATATTGCCCATCCTTTTCCGGACATTTGTATTTTTGTGCATCTGAAAAAATAAAATGAAATTTATAAAGCTATTGCGAAATAAAATAAAAGGTTTTCATTGAAAGCTTTGATGAAAACATGACCTATCTGACTGATCAATTTAATTAAAACCTTACTACGTTGATGGAATCTATGCAAATTAAAGTGAATCTGTTGCAACTCGAGCAGATTGACAAATTAGCTTCCCACAAAACATATTTCATTTTACTGTCAATCGTCTTCTCATCCTTGAGACCAACTCTGTTCAACAAGAAAGATCCATTTTAATTCCACGCCGTGGTAATTAGTCCGTTATGTGAATAATTGTAATCTGATAGGTGGCAAGCTCACATGTTACCTCTCCAGTTGAATCATACGATCGACAAGAAAGTATGCAGCGTCGTCATCGTAGTCACCGTTAACTTGCATCATATCACCTTGAGCCAAATGAAATCTGATGAGTGATTTAAATGCAGTCTTAGCAGGCAGATGACATTTATCTCGCACGCTCATCACACCGTACATACATATTCAAAGCTACTGTTCTTGAAAACGACATGGGTTCGAAACTCAGGCGCCACGATACCATTCCAATCATGCAATATACATTGGCCAATCTCATCCGAAGGTACCTTACAATGTTCCATGCGGTAGACATAACATCATCTCGATATTCACCATCAACGACATCGCGACGACTCAAGTTGTTACGGATATCTGTTTTATTTGTGCTTTTTGCCACGCAACAGATGGGTACGTTTCTGCAAACGTAAAAAGCAGCTTGGCAACTTTCTAAATATATTAATATACCCATAAGTAAGCATGTAACTTGGCATGCTATTTTCTGTCTGTGCAGGAGTAAAAATATATTTACAAAGACATCATTCAACGATGGACGTGGAAGATTCACGGAAGAAAGAAAGGTTCACATAAGACTCAGATAAAAAGTGATGCTGCTTTTTCCTCGAAATTTATTGGAATCTCACAAAAAAACTATGAATACAATGTTTTGCAGCTGAAGGAAAAATCATGCCATGATCAAAGGTCATCTACAGGCACACACTGGCATTTTCGAAAATGCCAATGCAAAGGTCGTGCGAACAAGAAGGTTACGTAAATGTGAAATGTTTTGAATTCGTGCATTTTTTGGTTCCATAAGAAGTTCAATAAATTAAATTGTATGGTGCTCCTTATTGCTCCTTATTGATGTACCAAACACTTAATTCAATTTAAATTTGAATATATTATTCATGTGTTGAGGTCCATAATAAGGACCAATTCTATTCATTCAGGTAGAAAGAAATAATCTTTAATTTCTTATCAGTGAAAAAAATACGCCCTCAAACTTTTAAAACAAATGTAAAAGTTAAAAGAATATTATAATCAGAGCCTAAGAAGAATTGACCTTTTTATTTATTAGTCCATACAAATTAAGCATTTTCTTATTTGGCCACATTTTTTTTATTCAATAGAAAATCAATTATTCAAGCTCCATTCACACAAAGAAAATTGATTTTTTGATTCATCGTAACAAGTCCTAAAGCAAACTTTTGCGCCATCCCAATCGAACGGAAAATGCACGAATTGTATTGGCAAGCATGCAGCATAATATTTCTATTGCATACCTCATTCCTAAGAGTTTAGTATGTTTTTTTCAAATGCATGTTTTCAGAAACAATGCTTTCTTGTAACTGTTTGGAATGTGAAATGAGAGATCTCACGCCTCATTTTGTTCCACATTTGATTCAGATAGTAACTCGCACTAGATGATTACCTGTGGTAATTTTTTGTCCATATAAAAAAATTGGGTAATGTACTTAAGTTTTTAATGTTTGATTTTTAAATGTTTAACGTTTTGTTTTTCTTTTAAAATTACTTTAGGTCTATCAATGAAATGCAAATAAGTTGCTCACGCAACTTCAAAAAACTATTTTATGTTTTAAAATATCACACGAGCTATCAAATAAATATTTTATTCAAACTGTTTGATTTAATTCAAAATTCGGACTAAGCATCAAAAACGCAATAAACACTTTTTTTCGGAATATTAGCTTAAAACAAATATTTGTCTTTTTATTGCTGAGCCAAAGACTCAGATCCGGGAGCAATCAATATTCATTGTTTCTAATTTCAAGCGAATTAATAAGCTTGGCAAAAGAATATTTTTTGAGCTGTATACTCGAAGAAACTTGTGCAATTAAGTGTTTGAGGTTCCAGTTACTAGTGTAGAGCAACAAAAAAGGTTTGAATGGATGAAAAATCATGATTGTATACCTGACTAAATGAGCAAAATGAACGATTAGTGCCGTAGCTCAAGCCACTGCCAACTACAACCAACGGAAGGGACCACGATGACAAGCAGAGGAACAACTTGACCTGTATATTTGAAAGCGAGCTTGACACTCTCTTACTGCCACTGATTTCGATGTTAATTCAAAACTGGATATTCAAAAGAAAAATTTACACCAGACTAATTCAATCCAATTTTTAAATAATACTATATTAAACTTTGAGGAAGGTTGACAAAAGTCAAACGAGTTATCAGCGTATTTTTCATCGTTCTTGATTGCATTGTAAATAATTGTTAGTCTATCAAGGAGTTCTTGCGTCTCAAGTTGGCATTAAATCCTGAAAAGCTAGTAGCAGCACTTGCTGAGGTATCATTCAGATACAGTAATATACTATCTATCGATTTGAGATCCAATATTTGGATGGGGAGTCAATTGATGATAATATTTTTCTACTATCCTGTGCTCCGGTACTCTATTAAATTAAGCTTAGTAAGGATCCAATTACAAAACCTTATGCAATCGGCGCTGGACCATATTCAAATCTGGGCCAGAAAAGTCGGTCTTAGGGCAAACCCGACAAAAACCGAACTTATGCTCTTCACAAAGAAACACAGGGTACCGGCTATTGCCACGCCTAACCTCAACGGAATAACATTGGAGCTTGCTGATAGTGTTAAATATTTGGGCCTTATACTAGACAGGAAACTGAACTGGGGGGGCTAACGTGAAGCACAGAATTGGTAAGGCCCGCGCAGCACTTTTCGCTTGCCGGTCCGCCTACTCCAATACCTGGGGTCTTAAACCTAGGGCGGCCTATTACATATTCACATGTGTAGTCAGGCCGATTTTGGTGTATGGAGCGGTCGTGTGGTGGAAAGCAGCGGAGAGTAAAACTAATATCAAGGAGCTAACAACACTGCAAAGATTAGTTTGCATATGTATTACGGGCGCTTTAAGAACCGCCCCAACGGCTGGGTTGGAAATGATTTTGGGACTCATGCCCCTAGATCGATTCATCTTTAGAAGCGCAAGCTTAGCGGCGATACGCGCTAAAAGTTCTGGCATGTGGAACGATTCAGATCAGTGGGGCCACAGCGGTATTCTTATAGAATGCCGCAAAAGATTTGGACTCGTTGCAGAAGACACGGACCACATGAACAAAATAATACATCTTGGCAGGAATTTCCAGGTCAAGATACCCACAAGAACAGACTGGAAGAAAAAGGAAGCTACCACCGATAGGGGCGCCTGGATTTACACGGACGGGTCAAAGACGGACACAGGAGTTGGCTCGGGCGTGTTTTCTACGGATTTGAGCCTTAACCTGTGGTGTAGACTGTCGGACCATGCTACCGTCTTTCAGTCTGAATTACATGCTATACGCATGGCAGTTGAGTCCATTAGCGGAATATCAACCAGACCAATGACCATTTGCGTCGACAGTAGGGCAGCCATTCTCGCTCTTGCGTCTTACAGATGTTCTTCAAAAACTGTTAACGCTTGCAGAGTGGCTCTCAATGAAAAGGCAAGGCATATTCCTATCCGGATTATGTGGGTGCCAGGGCATAGTGGGGTCATAGGCAACGAAAAAGCTGATGAATTGGCGAGGAAAGGTTCAGGAGCTAGCAACTGCCCCTGCATCACTGTACCTCGGTCAATCGCGGACGCCACAAACAAACTTGATGCCGCCATATGGGCCAAACTAAAGTCCGAATGGGAAAACAGGCTGGACTGCAGGGTGGCCAGGACATTATGGCCATCACCTGATCCAAGCAAAAGCAGGAAACTGCTCAAGCTCAGCAGGAACTGCTTGAGAACCACGGTCGGCTTGCTCACAGGGCACTGCCTTACCGCATCTCATGCGAAGAAAATGGGACTGACATCCAGCAGTTTATGCAAGAGGTGCGAGATGGAAGAGGACACCATCGAGCATACTCTCTGCGATTGTCCGGCCCTCAATAATAAACGCCTCAAAATTTTTGGTACATACCACTTTCAAGGGTTAGCAGAGGTGGCTGGTACCGTCACGCTGAGTCAGCTGATCCAGTTTGGCGAAGCAGTCACTTGGCAGCTCTAAAAAGCCAGCGGAGGATGGCAAATGGGCCCAAACTGGTGGCCTAATGCAAGCCGCGTTTCCCGGCAGCCCTCTTTACTAACCTAACCTAACCTAAGGATCCAATTCGGGAAATTAGTGAGATTCTTCCACATTAGTCTCCCTATTTCCCTGCTGTCATCATCTTCTCTTGAATTTGCACTGGTATACTGGAACCAAATCAGCTTTACAGAGGAGTAGTTTGGTGGCCAGCTATGATTAAGTCTGTAGATCAGAAGGTGATAGAGAAAATGTGTATGATGACAGCCTTATCGATAATGGGAGCACTCCGTACTACCCCAACGAAGGCAATTTTAGTGCTGATTCATTAGATTTCAACCGACCTGCTTGTCTCGCAACATGCGAGGTGCGCGGCGGTAAGGCTAAATTGTGGTAACCCCTGGATAAGGACTGATCTGGGCCATGCTAAAATCTTGGTGCAGAGAACGCATGTCCAAGTGAAAATCGACTATACTCTTGATCATCCGTTTCTGATCAAGGTTTGAGGTTCGAATCCAAGCAGAGAAGAATGTACTAATGGATTATTAGTAGGAGCAGATGTTGTGAAAATATATATCAATGGCTCTAAACACAGAGTAAGGTCTGGTTTATTTTCTTTTGACCTGAATTTGAAACTTTCCTTCTGCTTGCAACACTAGTCTGTGTCTTTTAAGCGGAGGTGATTCTTCAAGCGGACAGTTGGCTCTTACGTAATAAGAAATTTGAATTGAATACTTTCATTTTTACTGACAGCTAAGCGGCTACACTGCCTCTTGCTGGAGCTTACAACTCCTCAAAGCTAGTCCTTAAATGCCGTACATCTCTCAAGGAGATATCAAGACGTTCAATGAGGCAGCTGTGTTTGGTGCCAGAACATAGGGACATTGAGGGGAACTGTGAAGCGGATCAACTTGCAAAGGTTGGCACGCTTTTGCCACAAGTGCTTTGCAGTCTCCTGATTAGTATTCCAATGGACTCAGTTAGGATGGTCATCAGGCAGGAATATTTAAAGGACGTAGCGAATTCCTGGGTGAAAACTTTTTACATTGGCCGCAATAGGTAACTTCTCAATTTGGGTAGGGAATCCCTCCGCAAAACGATGGCTGTCTTAATTGAACACTCTCTGTTTGGCAATCATGAAGCGCGGGTGGGTGCCCTTTACATCTTCTCCTACCAGAGCTGTATGATGAAATCTCTTGGCTCATACTTCTTTGCTTGCTTAACCGAAGTGGCTTCGCTGGACCATCGATGATGGAGTTAAGAGGATCACCCAGTTCATCAAAAAATCAGGGAGGCTCTTTTATTAATAAGGGTTGAGCACTACACAATGCAATATCACAATGGTCCCTTGTGTGCCTAAGTGTGCCTTCACCGGAGTCTGTCTGGAGGAGGCAGCCGAGGAACCTTTTCTAACCTAACCTACTGTCATAGCTATACGATAACTTGAGAAAGTATCTTCTAAAACCATAAAAGGGTTGCTCCCTGCGCGTGAACTTCTTTTCTTCATTTAGAGTATAAATAAATTAAAGAGTTAAATGAACACAACGAAAAAAGAGTTAAATGATAACAATTAAACCTTCTGTGTTAGTGAAACCTTCATAAAAATACTCTCAATCAAAAAGCTGTGTTTGAATGTTTAAATCATTTTATTGGCCATGAGATGATGCATTATAAAATTTAATTTGAAATAAAACTTTTGCCAATTTTTTTTTTGTTGAAATGAAACAGTTTTTTGGAGATAGCTAGAAATTTCAAAAATTAAAATGATGATGCGTGGTTTCGATGAAAATCAAAATCAGCAACAGAATATGACAGAAAATGAAGTCTGGATTCAAATTATTAGAACCTATGGTATAATTTTATTTCGCAACGGGAACTGGCAAGGTAAAAAAGTCACCAGTCGATATTTGAAAATGAAATTAGTTTGAGAGGTCCTCATGAGACTCAGTAGGTACTTTTGCAAATCAGTGTCTGACTAATGTTTCATCCAAAAAAATCCAAAGATTTTGAAAGTCTAAAACATGCCATTGGACCGACTGCAGAGGGTCCTAGCCAACGTCTACTTTATCTTTATATTTATCAAAAGTTAAAAGTATAAATAGATACTGGCTACAGTCATAACAAACTTTTTGGAAAAAGATAGACAGGAAAGCCAAAAAAATCGTGCAAACTTAAATTGCTTTGGACATGAGAAAAATTCTATATTGATCTGTCATAAGCATGGGAAAAATACCATGGAAAAGATTGAAGTTGAGTGCTAGTAAAAAGATTAATTTGCAATCACTTCCGAAAGAATCCTTGATACTCTGAATCTTGGGTGCCCCCTGGATTCAAACGTTAAAAGAAATATATTTTTTTTTATTATCCGTTTTTGAAAGCAAGCATAGAATATTTTAAAAAAAAGCTTTGTGGCGATTCCCATCGGTTTAGTGAAATTTTAATCACTGTTTTATAAAATGTTCTGACATTTTAATGTGAGTTTAACTGTTAGAACAATCAAAATTAACCAATGCGTATTCTGTTCATACTCGTACACTGAAAAGATGTTGGGCAAAATTTGAAAGCAAACTAAACATTTTCAAAAATAAGAAGTAAACCAAATAAGCATATCGTGTATTGTATTAAGTGACTTTTTGTATTGAGATTAATAACTACAATACCTGGACTAAATATTATCACTTTTCCGGTTAATTGGTTTACTATTAATTTTTAGAAAATACGGAGGAAAAAGGCTCATATCTGTAGGCAATTGGGGAACACACTTATGGAAACAGTAATAGGCATCACTATTTATTCACTTTGAGAGCGTACAAGTAATATTTCTTAAGTATTCAGCAGAAATTATATCACCATATATCTAGTCGAAAACATTTCACAAATTTGAAAGTTTGCCCCGACAAAAAACCAATTCGAATTATGCCGACCTATGCGCAAGAAACAATCAAAAAATAAAAATAATTAGCTCTTTGTACACAGTCATTTCGAAAGTAAAAACCAACAAACTATCAGCTAAGAGGTAAATAGCACCAGACGTAGCCATTAAGTTTCCAAGCATTTAGAAATAACTACGTAATGTTTGATCTGGTTTCGAAAGAATTGCCCAAGTTGGGTTAAGTGCAAAGACTTGTAAAAGTAAAAGCAATGATATTGATTATACAAATTATTTTAATGAAATGTCATTGTTTTAATTTGCTATTGAAATCGATTTTCAACCGGAATGCATTCGATGTCATTTCAAATGGTAAATACAAACAAATTTAAACAAGTGTGTCTTGTCCACGCTGTCTCAGAGCAAGAGAGATTTATCTTTGTTTGAAAATATGGATTATTTAATTATAAAAAAAAATGAGACTCATCTCTAAAAAATAGCTAATGTTTCGTTAAATGTAAATCAAATATATATCTCAAGTTAACATTTACATTTTCAACATATTTTTTAATCAGCTACAAACTGCATTCCTTTATTTCGTTTGCTTATGGAATTGCATACAAAACTAGGTCAATATTAAGTTCTACCGAATCGGCAATTTTAACATGGCAGCCATCACGATCACCGAAACCCACCCATCAAGATTCAGACAAATTATATAATCAATCAATTTGCCGAAATCCACAGCCAAAAATTTACATAACACAGTTTCAGTGCAAAATATCGACACATCTTCAGCCACATAACGAAAATACGAAGTTAAATTGCCCGTACGGCCCAGTTCATCATGATTGCGACAACCTCTAAATTAGCATTCATATGGATTGACCAGACATTAAAAAACTTTACAAGCGGCCTGTATTCAAGTTTTGGTTTCTTCGACAACCCGCCCGTCCGGTTGCCTGTTCATCTTTTCACTTTCATTGCGAGCGCCTACACAAGAAAGTTTTTATCTTACATCTTGCGCAACTCGTCGTAAACGTCTTAAAGGCGGGACACATTCATGATGACCACTATTAGGTAATAGAAGTTGACTGAGCTATCAATTTCAAATCTTCTCGAATGTGGTGAATGCGAAGCCACGACGCGGTTGTGGCTCGCGTGGCAGTAGTTATGATTGTAGCTAGCCGATAGAAAGCAAAGTTGACGCTGGTATTATGGCACTAACGAGTAAGAGATAACATCTCAAAAAACCGTCTGTTTTTTTTTTAAAAAAAAAAGATTGAAACAAAACGAAAGTGTGAAAAATGGTTAATCAATTTCGGCAACTATGCTTGAATCAAAATTATCGAAAATTTATTTTATGCTAGACAAAATTGAAAGTTAACATTAACGTTAAAAACGTTAACTTCAGTATGTAAAGATGAAAAAATAGATGGTGGAAGAACTGAAGCTATGCAATCACGAAGCACATATTTTCCTTCCAATTTTCAAAGATACTTTAAATTTACAAAATTTCGTACACACACATTACAAATTTTTCAAGAAATTTCTAGGAATAGAATTTCAATTTCGACACAAAACCACAATCCAAAACATTAGCACATCAACATTTGAACAACGTCCTCAACATCGAATCAACACACTTAATAATAAATTAAATTCTTATAGACAAACAACAAATCCAATTGAAATCAAACTTCACTCACTTGTAGTTGCAACAAACAGTACGGCCAGCAACACGTATTTAAACATTTTGAATATCTTTCGATCCACACGAATCCTTAAACCGACAATTTGTAATCGAACAAAATAAAACTTGACTTCGAAGTGAAGAAACTGCAAAATCGTAAAGAAAAACAAAAAAAAAGAGAAAGGAATCAGACGAATTGTATTCAACTATTCGGTATAAGAGTTTCGAGGCACTTTCTTCAGTAAGCGAAAGTGTTTTATGTTGTAGCGTAGTTTGGATGATATTTCTTACGGGGCTCGAATGGGAGACTTTCAGCGGCCTAGTCACAGTCCCCGATCTTTTTTTCTTGTTCACAGTCAGACACCTAACCAACGACTATACTGCCCGATGGATTTTCTTAAACTACAAGCGTTCGTCTACAAACTCTCACTTTTGAAGACTCCCTTCTTGCATATTTTTCTTCTTGGCGCATTTTGTGTTGTGTTGAGTTGTGCTTGACATTTTTTTCTGCTGTTACTTACGATTCGCGTTAAAGCGTATCTATACTGTCACGATTCAATGTGTTTGCAATAAATATGATTGTGTTAAATATGGCGTGGACGAAATAAAAAAAATTGGCGGTATGAAAATCGGGGTGTGAAGTTGAACTTCTTGGGATCCAACAGAGATTTATGCTTCTGAATAGTCATAAATTAGTTCGCCACAATTTGGTAGATATTTAAAACTTTGCAGACTATAGTTAATGTTTGAAACCAAACCTGTTCAAATAAATAAAACTGAATGTACCATTACATATACATGTCTTCCAAAACTGTAAATCACCATTTACTTGTAAAACTTATAAATTCATCATTCAACTTGTATTCGTAAACCAATGCGAATTGATTTTACGCATCGTAACCACTAGAAAGATTGATTTTTCACAAACCACAGTCGGACTTAAACGGAAAAATCGAAAATTTCGCTTGCAGTTTTTACTAAATGATTTGAAAACTCTGATTCAATCTTTGTGGTGCGAAGATGCTTGCAAGTTTTTTATGCCGAAATAATTGAAAATGAAAAAAATGACAATGAAAAAAATTCATTCTACCAGATATGCAAGTGATGTGGTACAAACGAAAAAAAGTTTCTGTTTCGATGAAGCTCTAAAAGCATGGATTGCTGCATTACCTCTCGATTTATTTTTGCATACAATCATAGAATAACAAATTAAAAACTAATTTAAAAAATTTTATACATATAATATAGGTTGTAATCAATAATTTAATGGGGAAAATTTCGAAGCTGCAAAAACAAAATGCCATACACCTTTCGTCTCTTTTGCCAAATTTCAATTTTCATGGCAGTCAATGAAAAAAAAATTAAAAACTATTTATAAAACTGTATAACGTATATTTTCAATAGGTTATAATTAAAAAAGTTTAAAGATTAGGAAAAATATATTAGAAAGTCTTGTATAATTCTCGTCCGTGCTACCTGGCGTTACAATAAATTCTAGTCCTCTCAATTACACTTCAAAGCTATCTATCTTAATATTCTCTGCATTTTTGGTATTTTGGCGTTTAGTTTGAATCTTCCAAGCACAAAGCCTGCTTTGGCGTCTCTTTTAATAAATTTTAGCCCCGATAACTTTCGAAATTGGACCGATTTTTACCGAATGATTAGTTTTTATGAAAGATTTTGTCACAGTTAATTTGTTGAGACACATATTGACAGCACTGTTAGCTTAAGCCAGCTGTTGCGTGAACATCTAGTAACATAAAAGCACGTCCCTTCTCATGGACAAGAAAATACTGATAGAAGGTTTCTTTACTGAGGTAGTTAGTTTAACCCATTAAAAACCACTGTTGCGTTTTCACAAACATCAACTTTGAGAATTTCTGAAGACACAGGTATCTCATTCGTTATTTTTGAAATGTTTAGCTAGATTTATGTACTTGTATTGAAAGAACTGTCTGCTCACCATCTCTCTTTCTTTTTCATATTTCGATCAATCCTCTGAAACCTTAAAAAAACCACATTTTCAAATTACATTTTTTTTAGATACCGTTTGCACAGATGAAAGAATATAAGCATATATAATATATACATGGTTCGAATTCTCTCTTGTTAAATCTGCTAGAATAAAGTTCTATTTTAACATATCTGGTATCATAAGAAGCGGAAAATAGATGTTGCGAATATGCAACGTTGGTCCCATCCCTTAAGTTAAATAAGTTGAATAGTGGAGTGAAGTTTGTGATATAGTAGATGAGAAAAAAGTTGTTTTAGGCATGCATTGAAAATGGAGCGATTTCGAAGAGTACAACTGTCGACAATAAAGATCCTCAAACATCAATAATATCAGCAATCAAACGTTAGGAGAAATCAGGCGTTAACTACATACCACCTGTTCCGCAACCTATGCACCAATGCACAAAATTCTCCTGGATGGAACCACCAAAAAATGTTCCAAAATTTTATGCACCAATGCACAGAAATAGTATCCTTGAATACGAAATAATTGAGGTGTGTAGCGGTATGAAAATATCACTTAGTTCCTTATTCACATTCAACTTTATTGCAAATAAATTCAAATTCATTTAACCAAAAAATTACAATAATTACTTAAATTTACAATTTCAATGAAATTCACTCAATCACAAATATTTCTTTATCAAATTGGTACGAGATTAAAATTACCGTTTGTATATTGTATGTTTTATGAGCTTTGTAGCATATCAACATACCATACGAAACGGTAATTTCTTGGTGTACCGTACCGTACAAAACCTTTAATACACGTATGGTTTGTTATCGCTTATTTTATTACACTGCTTACGTTCTATTAAGTTTTAAAAGTGAGTATGCTGGAATTTGAATGTTGTGTAAAAATAGCCTTATCGGCATGCGTTTACACTTATTCGAAATTCCTGAAGAAACGGTTAGTAGAAAGATAGGAAGAAGCAATTAGCCTATCTTAAGCACAATACCTTCCAGAATGTGTTGCTAAGTATGAGCCTAATCGCAAATAGAACGATTGTAGAGTTGGCTCTGCTTTTTATTGTGTTTCTTTGTTCTCCAACTTGAGTGGGGAAATTCTCCACATTTATGATAATCATTAAATCTGAATTTATTATTATTTGAACCTCTCATATTTTTATTTCAGAAATTGGTGAATTTAATTTTCATTGATTATAAAATGAATAACAGATTAAATGAATGTTTTTGACAGGAATTGAATAAATTTTCATGGTTCCCATAATTTTATTCTCTCAATAAATGGCGGCCTGGTCTCCACTTTCACTTTACTATAAAGTTGGCGGATTCTCGTGTATTTATTTTCCCATATGTTTTTATGTACGATTTAAGGCGCCATATTCAGTTTGAAAAAACAAACGATATTTAGTTTATTTTTGATTGATGATTTTAATTTGTTTATTCTTAATTCCAATGTGTTTTAGTATAAATTTGATCATGACAGTAGAGACAAAATAATTCATAATTAAATTTGATTTTAGATGTGTGTGTATATATTACTAGTTGCAACTAGATGTCACTAGTGGCGTTATTGAGATATATGCTGAAACTAGTTTTCAAAGCGTAGTAAGTTACATAGTTTTGTTCGTTTTACTTATTATTATTGTTTTGTCTTATTTAAGGGAGTTGCTGCAACACCACCCAATGTAGATAATTTGAATGATTTGGAAATTTTGGATGGTGAGATCCTTGATGGCAATGCATCTTTGCACTGTGATGTAGGTGGAGTTGTCGAGTGAGAATATATTGCAGAAGTTGAAAATCAACCAAGAAGTTCCACAAAAAAACAAGCCGGTATCGGTAAATGGAGTAAAAGGATTTACCTCTTCCCAGAAATCGAATAAATGTCGAAGATGACATTTTCGAAAGTATAACATTGAAATTGTGTGAGCATTATTCGTTTGTTTTAGCAATAACCATCTAAAAACTAAGTCACCGTATGAAGTTTTAAATTCATATTTTCATGATCAAATTGAAACGATGACCTTGAATTTTTCTAATGAATATGATGTAAAATACAATTTCTAACTTGTTTTGAAACTCTTCGAGATCCGCTAGTTTATGAAGATACTCTTTTTATCAGGATATTATTCATTATCAATTTGGAAAATTTACTGAAATGAAGACAACAACGACCTGCCAATCGTAAAATAGGCCCGTTCACGATCGAGTTTTTACAGCATCAAACGTTATATTCACTTACAAACGTTATATCTACTTATGGTAAAAAATGTAATACTGCCTTACATACTAAATGCTTAGAATATAACATTCTCTACAAAAAAAAATTATATTTAAAATTATATAATTAGAAAGAAGAATTTGTAAAAATTTCCAAATCCAATGTTTTACTTAAAGAAAATTTTTTCCTTTTTTACTTCACACAAGAGAACATTGAATCAATGCTGCAAGAATTAAAATTCTAAGCTAGTTATTGCCTCATGTTGCCAAGGATGCATTGAATTTGTATTAAAAACAGTTTACTGCAGAGAGCTAAGAGCGGTGAGCTGGTAAATGAATGATCATGCAAGTGGGAAGTTGGCCAGTCATCGTGTGACCACCGCACAGAGCTATGAGCGATGAACTGGTAAATAATCGTCTCTGGTGATTGATGGCACACCTTCAGTCAGCTCTGAGCTAACTCATCCCAACCCTTCCGAGAAACCATCTCATCATCTATTGATGAAAAAGTCAGAACTCTGCAAAACCACTTTTGACGCCAAATCGCACTGTGGACTTATGAAGAAGGGCACGTCAATAAGCCCTTGTACGATTTATTAGGAAATGCACAGTTGCGTCGGCACAATTTCGCTAATTAATTTTGCATGACACGGCATGCTAATATTTTTGACTACTTTGAGCTGACTCTATATGTGTGCATAGGTAGGTATGCAATATTTGGTGGGTGTTTGTGTACAGAACATAGTGGAAAATTGGATGGACTTATGGTCAAATGCTTCTCTGCTAGTGGAACAGTGAGTTAGATAGCTCAAATCGATGATCAAGCTTTGATAAACTGTGCTAACACAAATCTGTGAAAAATTGTGTGATGTTCAGCTCTGAGACCAAGCCAAAAGAAATGGCTATGTCATAAAATAGCAACAATGTTTGCCACTAATACTTCTTTTGAATGACTCTTTTGAAAACAGCGGCTCAGTAAAAAGTGCAAGTGTAGGCTCTGTATATAACATTGGAGGGATGATGTAAGGGATGCATTACAATACACTTTCATTTTCCTATTTTTACATTCCTTTACATTCCTTTCCCAGTTACTGGTAGATAATAATTATTTCATTAGTGTTTGAGACTTGCTTAAACAATTTTTTCACAACATTGAGCCCAACACGTATTCAATACTATCACAATGCTCTAATTCACTACAATCTTTTTATATAGGTTTTTATTCATGACAATTTTGTAAACCTGATCAACTCTTTCATTGTACACATTTTTTTGGAACAAACTTTCAACTTTATTTCGGACTTGATGATTATATGTTTGATCTTTTTTTCTAAGGTTCTCTAATTAGGTTCTCTGCTCACTCATATTTATACCAGAGCTTATTTCCATAGTACTTTCTTTACTATTTGGCATTACCTATTATCAACACTCTGTTTCATTTGTCAGATTTTCGAAGTTATTTTTCTTAAATAGAATGTTTTGAAGAAAATGTAATATTAATATTTGTTTTTTTTTTTATTTAAATTTATTTGATTTTTTAGCATTGTTAGAAGCATCAAGTAGTACATAAATCTTATTAGTATTTTATTTATTATTTTTATTTCTCCAATGTACTGAAAAATCCGAGATATCCCACGTAGCACTAATTTTACTTTTAGAATATATTAATAAAAAAAATTAGGAAAATGTAACAAACTCAGCTATTTTCTAAAAGAATGCGAAATCCAGCAGACGTCTTCTACTAAATTCCGAAATAAATATTCAAGTAATATTCCTTATTTGACAAAAATTCCACCTTAATCTCTTTTGCGCACTTTTTTAGGACTGTTTTAACTTTAGAAGCCAACCTTAAATCTTAAAACTGAAAAATTATGTTTTTGCTCATATCATACCTGGTTCAAGCCAAAATCTATCGAGTAAGTGCAATTCTCAGAATTTTTAAAAGAACTATAAATGATAGACACCTTTTTTTTACGTTTCTTAATTGAACTCAAACTATTCGCTGAAAATACTGAGACAAATTCAATACTAATTAGTTGAAATAATATCTGGCAAAAAACATCAAACAAACCAAATGTATTTAAGTCCAAAAAAAATAAAACATTTCCGACATCTAACCTATTGCATCTTATTTGACCACGAAAAGCTTATTTTTGATATATTTAAGCGCTGAATTTGCATTTCATATTTTTCACCGACACACTACAATTAATTCACGGTTTAAAATTTATTAGGCATTAACACGCCTAAACTTTCTCAACTAATATCCATAATTCAAACTGAATACTCGAATCGATTCGACATGTGTCGATAAATGATTTGCATTTTTTTCTGTTGCAAAAAGTTACAAAAAATTTCGGGGACACAGCAACAGATAGTTTATATAACGATCATTTAAATTGATGTAATTATTTCATAAAATATTTTAAATTATTTTCAGATTTCAGCTTCATTGTGGCGGCCGCTCAACATCTGCTGCTATTAAATCTAAAGGCATGAAAATATCTTTCTCGAAAATTGATAGATCGTTGATTGTTGCGTGATCTAGACTACGGTGGTCCATATTAAAGTCATTATTCTTTCAAAACTAAAATAATGATTGTACATTTTTTTCGGATTTCTAAGGGATCTTGAAATTGTGTCAGCCATGAAATACTTGTTACTATTATGTATATTTGGCAATACCGTTTAGTTCTTTATGAAATTTAAGTTGAGTCAAAAAAACGAGAAAAACTATGATCCTAACTAATCTGTTTCCTTTGAATACTTAGTTTTTTATAACAATCGAGAATTGATTTCAGCTTGGACTGTAAACGAAAAACTTAGGACAGTAACTTGATTTTAAAGATTTGTAAAAAGACTATCAAAAACCAAAACATTCTTGGCTGCCATGACACTACGAATCAACACGTTGCCAAACTAAACATTTTCATTGATTTGCATTTTTCTTCGAACATAATTTGCATTTAACTGTGATTTAAATACGACGTTGGCATTTGATTAAAGTCGCAAAGACACCGTTGCCGCACGAATTCGAATCGTATGAATAATGATGTTCCCGTAGCACCGGCGTGCGATCCATGGTTACTCTCACTTTCCTCTCACCGAATAATCTCATTGCCTACTGGTTCCAACCGAAAGAAGAATGAAGAAATCGTACAAGGCGAACCTTGGGCGAATAACAATTTAATGACATTACTTGAAGCTGTTATGCAGTCGAGTATATTTCTATCTATTCGTATGGCTGTAGGTAATATTTACACGAGTCTATCCAAGTGCTGCTGGCTGTTCGAAAGAATCGTGTTGGCAAATTTGCTTGCGCATTCACATATCGACGGTATCATTCATACATATGTACCTGCACCAGTTTCTTTCTCCTTCGCAGCATTTGAATTACAACCAGTTTCCAGATAGAAACGGGTCTTCGGATACGGGATGATGTGTAAAAAGTCAAAGCTAAGACCTCGTGATGGCGTCGACTATTGGTTGTTATTGTATTATTTGGCCGATCTAGCAAAAACTTTTGGCTCGAATCGAATGTTCCATGAAAAACTCATCAGGAATGCATCCATCTACACAAGAGAATACAAAAAAAAAAAACATTGAGAAATATTTGCAGAATTCCTAGGTAGTAAAATAAATTTCAGCTTATAGATGAACCTGCTGGTAAATATAGCAATTATCAAAACGCGCACTTGATTACTCAATGTTACTTCACTCTTTCATGTCATTGTCTCATTATCTACAAATTTTATTATTTTTTTACTCGCTGGCGTCAGTGCAATTTAAGATCAGATACGGTCTGGTTATGATTGAAATGCGGTAGTAACAGGGGTGTGACTAGCGGTAAAAATTTTACTCTTACAGATCACATTAATACTGTCGCTTGAGCTCGAATAGCGAACCAATGCGGAACGGAATGTGAGCAGAGTGCAGATAAATCACCACACTATCTCGCAAATACTCTTACATAATTAATTGCATCTAAACGTTTCATGCTAAACGCTACAAGACTGTACTTGCTACATTAAAACTTGTTTTTCTGAATATATTTCGATCTATAACTATCTCCCAGAGATTCAATTCTAATTCAATGACTTGTCTGCGTGTCGGATTTGTGGAGCCAAATATTTTAATTAATGGAACAGAAGATCACCTTGAACACCAATCCCAGTCGGTGTTCGAGGAAAATCAAGAGAGTGTTAGTAATTTTTTTTAGAATTTATGCCTGTTCGATAATAAGGTCAAATGAATGTGACCACGCTTCTTCTTTGAAATTGCACATGTTTTGACATTCTAGCAACACTTTCGGCTCGGCTAAATTAATTTAATTCAATGAATCGGAGCATCTAAGACAAAAACTGCTGTGATGATTAACCTCAGATCTTCGAAGTGGATTGAGTTTTATATTAATGTACATATTTACTAGAACGATATAAACCTTCTTACATAAAATAAATTTAAAAAAAATTCTAGCGCATCAAAACCGCTAGAAAACTGATTTTCGAAGAAATAATTTTTGAGGGACTTAAAAACGTGTGAAGACGTCAAATACTTCTTTAGAGTATCATATCTACCATTTCTTACTCAAAGTAACAAATATCACTTTTTGACAGCATCTCCTATAACACTAATGATGAAAATATTCAGTGCTGGCAAAATTTGTCCAACGCAGCAGCAATAAGTCTACCATTAAATGCTCGTGATTAATCAGCCTAACCTTTGAATTTCGTTTTCATCCTAGGATATCATCGAAAATTTCAGCGATTGAACTATTTCTGGGGCTGCCATCCAAAACTCGGTAAATTTAATGGCATTATAACGGGCCTCTCTTGTGGCTAAACATTTCATTACTACCTGTTTTATCTGAAAACTTTGAAAAACCAATCATTGAAAGAAAAAGATTGATACCGGATCACCAATTTGAATTCTGGGACAAACATTCTACAATTGATCAAGTACAGAGAATAATGGATGCCATCGAAAGAAAGCTAGAAGGTAAAAAGGTATGCTCTACTATATTTCTGTATGTAGCTCAAGCTTTTGACAAAGTCTGGCGTGAAGGATTAAATCTCAAGCTAAAAATGCTTCTTCCAAAACAGTACGCTGACAGATCAAGGCCGATATATTATATTCGTATTAGATCCCCGCATTCACACACAAGCACTCTTACTTTTACGAGGAGGGAACTATGCAGTTATCTCCTCGTTTGTAAAATGAAAAGTTGCAATAATTTATTAATATATTATTATTATATTAAAATCTTACATTTCAAAAAGATACTTGAGGCTTAATCAGCATGGAGCTTACTCGGAATCTGAAGAAATAAAAGCTGGAGTACCTCAAGACAGTGTGCTTGAACCAATTCTTAAAATTTTGTTCATGAGTGATCTTCCAGCGCTGGAAAAAAATACAATAGCAATACTCGCAGATGATACGGCTATAATGGCTACTGGAGAAAACAATGAAGAATCAACAAGGAAACAACTTTAAGTCAAATAGAAAACTGGACCAAGAAATGGAGGGTAAAACTGAATGAATCTAAATCAGTACATATAGACTTCACGAATAAAAGGACGGGACATAGCCCTGTATTTATCAGCAGCCAGCAAATACCGAATTCCAGCTCAGCCAAGTACCTAGGCATGTCATTCGATGCTAAGTTGAGCTGGAAAATTCACGTGGAAGAGAAAAGGGAAGAATTGGACATATGCTACAGGAAATGTACTGGCTATTAGGAAGAAATTCTACTTTATCGACAGAAAAACTATTACTCTACAAGCGACTCCTAAAACCTGTCTGGACATATGGCATTCAGCTCTGGAGTTGCACTAAAAAAAAACTAATTTGAATATAATACAACGATTCTAGAACAAAGTACTAAGAAACATCGTTGATGCACCATGATACATAAAAAATACAAACTTGCACAGGAACCCAGAAATAGATACTATAGAGAGAGTAATTACAAAAATGGCACATAATCACGAACAAAAACTTCAACAACACGTGAGTTTTCAGGCTAGCAAACTCCTAGACATCACCGACATAGCACGGATACTTAAAAGGATAAAACCTTTTGAGCTGATTTAAATAATAATTAAACACAATTAAATAAATTACAATGGCTGAGAAAAATCGCTTGATTACTTCTTAGTGCCCGAAATCAAAATCAATATTAACAAAAATTGCTTATTAGTCTCAAGACTAGATTGCAATAGATCGCAGCGTGATTGCGTCCGGGATGATCGTGGTCAAAGGAGGTGTTTTTAGTGGGCTGAAGTTGTGCGCGGTGAGCTCGTGGTGTCTGCAGAGATTTTCACCTGTTAATATAACTTAGAATCACTATACCACCTAAGTTAATATAATTTAGAATCACCATAAAGAAGTGGTCTCTTGAAAGGTGATAAAAGAAAAATAATATACTATGAGCAAAAAGATTCTTAAGTAAGATGCTGTACAAGCTAGGTGATACTATTCACATATAAGATAAAGAAATTTAAAGATAATAAGCATTAAAATAAAACCTATGAGAACCAGCAAGTCAAAATAGTGTAGTCGCTAGATTTTAAGCTTTTTTGTTGTTAATCGAATCTTAAGTAAAGTTAAAAACCTACGGTTAAAATAAAATAAATATAAAAACATATATCAATTCATTCATTTTATTAGTAAAATGATTATGAATATTAACTCAAATCAGAGCTTCTATTGAACACTGATGTTCTCAAATTTATTCGATAAAATATTCTGTTTCACTCACCAACTGTTTGTCAGTTTCTTCAATACTCATCAATATCAGTAACAAGTTTATGTTGCAATTACAATGTGCTTTTAATGATATTTTAGTGATTGTTTATATACCATGTATGATATTCTAGTCGTAGTTTATATATCATGTATACCAAAATGTATACACCAAAATTCCTCCTGATTAAAACGGTCAACTGTTAGACTCTTGTGGAATAACTAAGACGATGCATCTAGATGAAGAAAAAAATATTACTAGGAAACAAGAAAAAAAACAGTTTCAGATACGCTAATTAATAGATTAAAGATACACAAACGGAAGTTCGGTAATGAAACTGGACAATCTTTTGCGAAAGCCACTAAAATCCGCAAAAAGAATATCCGATCAAATTTTGATATTTTCTTAGTGTTCAGCTAATAATAACACAAATTTTAGACCCATAAAAGTTGTTCTGACCCAAAAAAAAATATATTTTAAACGTGCTCCAGGTTTGAATAATACACAAATATAGGTTTGAATAATAAACAAATATATTAACTTTCATGATCAGTCACCATTCACAAATTGTTTGAACAGCTCTCGATTTTTTTCTCATTAAAAATTAAATAAAGTCGCACTTTTTTTCATAACAAATGCTCATTTGATATCGCAAAACCCTGAGTGTATGTCGTTTCCATTAGTGAATAATTCATGACTGTCAAAAATTTAATTTCACCACAAACTTATGGCCGCTAAATTATTAAAATTTAAATTTTCTATTTTTTCTATTTTTATTTTGAATGCAACCGAAACGTTAATCGTAAATCATTTCAGTTGTCTAAAAATTAACTGCGCTTTTCCAGTCATTGATAGGTTAGGTTAGGTTTAACTGGCTGGCACAGGGCCACACATAGACCCATTCGGTGCATAGCGATACCAGATAAATGGACCCGGAGAACGAAAGTTCAGTCCAAACGGCCATCGAAGGCCACGGACTTTTTTGCGAACTAAAGTATGTCCTTCAGCCTCTGCTCGGCTACATGTGAGAGATCCACCAGCCAGGGCTCATCGCTTCTTACGTGCGCGAAATTGACTAAGGACAATCTGGACACCCAAACCATCGCTTCGTTTCGAATTACTTTGCCTCCTGGCTCGAAAAAGGCTCTCCAAATCAATTTCTGGCCTCCTGGCACCTTAGTTAAGGAATTCATTCCAAGACCTCGGAAAAACTTTCGCACCAATTCATCGCGGAGCTTTCGAAACTAAACTCATCAACAAGCAGAGCTTGAACCGACCTCTTGAAATTTACTACCAAAATGTTCGTGGTCTAAGGACCAAGGTTAATTATATAAAAATCTCCTCGGTAATCGCGTCTGATGACATTGTCTGTCTTACAGAGACCTGGTTGTCTGGGGATATATACAGCAATGAAATCTTTCCACTTCACACTGTTTTTCGTAGAGATCGGAATCGATCTGCGTGTAATATTTCACTAGGAGGTGGTGTTTTAATTGCTATTCACAAATCTCTGAATGGAACGCTCTGCAGTGACTTCATTCCCTCCGTCCCGGTCGAATGTGTTATTGTCCGTATTTCTCCTTCACCATCTGTAGTGCTGCTTGTTTCCTCTATCTACATTCCTTGTAGTAGCCCCGTACTGGTATATGAATGTTTCTTTGCGGAACTCTCGTCCTACCTTAATAGCCGCTTCCCTTCTGCTTCCTTACTTTTATGTGGTGACTTTAATATGCCGTCGCTAGTTTGGGATGATACTTTCTCAAATATTTTGTCTACTAGCAATATTTCTCTCGCTATTTCTTCCTTTATGTCCCTTTGCTCCATTTCCCAATTTAACAACGTACCGAATACTAACAACAGGATTCTGGATTTCGTTCTAACTAATATTCACCCTTCTTCCTTTTGCTTGAGTCCTTCTCTGTCTCCGTATGTGCAACCTGATCCTCATCATCCTCCTCTTTTTATGGAATTAACACTTAACCGTTCGTCTAAAGTCAAATCTGTTTCCACTCTTCGTTTTAATTTTAAAAAAGCTAACTATTCCGCTTTGTCCAACGAAATCAATGCTACTAACTGGTATAATTTTTTCAGAGGGCTAAGTGTGGATGATGCTCTTGAAAAATTTTATTCCCTCTTGTCCAACTTAATTTCCTGCTATACTCCTTCCTTCCGCTGTAAAAGAAGTTCCGATCCTCCATGGTTCACAGTCGATGTTGCGGTTGCTCTTAGAGCCAAAGATGCGGCGCGTAGTAAATACAAAAGGTCTGACTCTCTTAATGACCTTTTGAATTTTCAAAGGTTACGGGCTGCTGCTAAAAAAGCAGCCAATGACGCAATGCGTGCCTACCTGGAGCATGTCGAAACTTCTATTACTTCCGACAATCCTAAGCCTTTTTGGTCTTATATAAATCCCTTAAAACCTCCTCTGGCATTCCTTCTCCCATGTATCTTCATGATAAGTCTGCGTCCTCACCTCAGGATTCCTGCGAGCTCTTTGCTCAATTTTTTTCTTCCTTTACCTCCCATCTCAGTAGTTCTTCGCCTTCAACAATTTTTCCCACGCCTGATCGTACCCTTTCCACTGCTTTAACTAATCCTTTGGAAGTCGAATCATTAATGTTGTCCCTCGATGGAAGTGCTAGCGTCGGTGCTGACGGCATTCCGAATTTTTTTACCAAATCACTGTCTTCCTCTTTGTGTGTTCCTCTGTCAATAATTTTCAACATTAGCATCTCCACCGGTACCTTTCCTGCCCTTTGGAAATCCGCCAACATATTCCCCATTCATAAAGCTGGCGATACTTCTTCCATCCCCAATTACCGTCCTATATCCCTTCTGCCATGTTTTAGTAAGCTCCTCGAAAGAGTAGTTTACAATAGAGTGTACCCTTTTATTCAGCCCTTGCTGGCCAGTGAACAACATGGATTCGTTAAAGGTAAGTCAACGGTTACAAACTTATTGTCTTTTACAAACACCGTTGCTTCCGCAATCGACAAGCAAAAGCAAGTAGATGTCCATATACAGACTTTGCCAAGGCTTTCGATTCTGTGAACCATGTTGTTCTTCTGTCAAAGTTAGCAGGGTTTGGTCTCTCTGGTGTCCTCTTTTCTTGGTTCTCCTCCTACGTTTGTGATCGTTCTTGTGTTGTGATTGTTAACTCTTGCTCTTCTACACCCTTTTTTCCTACCTCAGGAGTTCTGCAAGGATCCATTCTTGGTCCTTTATTGTTCCTTTTGTTTGTTAACGATCTTCCTTCCCTCTTTAATTCACCCTGTCTTTTGTACGCTGATGATCTCAAAATTTTCAGAGTGATAGAATCCGCTAGTGACTGTTCCTTATTGCAGAAAGATTTGGATACTTTGGCAACTTGGTGCGCAGCGAATTCTCTCACTTTGAATGTTTCGAAGTGTTATCAAATGTCTTTCACCCACAAAACATCCCCTCTTCTCTTCTCCTACTTGCAACGCAGATTCACCCGCTCATTGTTCTACAAGTTCAGTATTCCGTATTGCGATTACAGTATGCGCCTTTCCATCCTTCAAATTCCTTCCCTTGAGTCACGAAGAGTGTTCCTCGACGAGTGCCTCCTCTTTAAACTTTTCAACGGCTGTATATTGGTGGACCCCAGCATTCACCTTTCTGTTAGAGATTCGGGCCGTCCTAATAGAACATTTTTTAAATTTAACGTTACATTTGCCCGTACTGACACCTATTTCTTTTCTCCCCTTTTGCGTTTGCCTCGTCAGCATAATAACCTTAACCTTGGTCCTCTGCCTCGAACATTAGCAATGTTTAAAAATATTTTAAAGAATAACGTTCTATCAGATACATGAAATATGTCAGAATTTAATCTTTTGTTGTATCTTGTTTTTGGTCGATTTTGCTTTTGATTACTTTTCCTTTCTGAATTTAACTTAATTTTAATTTTTCTTTTTCTTTGTATATATATATATATATATTTGTTTTCTTTTTTGGTATGTCTAATCTATAATTGGATTTGTTCTGTTGATTTGGACATTAAATAAATAAATAAATAAATAAAAAAGCAGCGTTGCCTGGTTTTTGCTAGTGCCGGACAGTAGCACAGAAGGTGTTGGATTGTTTCAGAGACTCCCGGCACTTGACACTTCTTACAGGTGTCGCTGGTTAGGTCCCATTTTTATGCCATGAGCTGCTACAAGACAGTGGCCAGTTATGATACCGACCAGCCGCTTGCAGTCAGTCCGCGTTAAATCGAGCAGGAACTTAGTCGCTACGTGATTGTATGACCCCCACATGATTTTGGTTAGCTTGCAGGTCTGAGTTCAACGCCATCTGCACATCGCACCTTGCATCATACTGGAGTCAATAGAGTATTTGATCGTCTGGATTGGAGTTGGAATGTCAACCGATCCTGATAGGGGAAGGCTAGCACCGTGCTTGGCTAGCGCATCCGCCCACTCGTTTCCTTCAATGCCCTAGTGACCAGGGACGGAGAAAATTCAGACTCTACTGTTGCTGCCCAATCTTTTCAGGGCCTGAATACAGTCAAGTACACACTTCGATTTGCATGCGTAAGACATCAGAACTTTGACCCTTGCTCTACTGTCTGTAAAGATGTTGATTTCCTCACTTGTGGTATCTCTGGCGTGTGCTAGGTCTGCGGCTTCACGTATCGCAAAAACCTCTGCTTGAAAAATACTACAGTGGTTAGGAAGCCTGAAGGCTGCTTCCATAGTTGGATCTGCAGAAAATGTTGCAGTACCCACTCCGGCCGCCGTTTTAGAGTCGTCAGTGTAGATGCTAAGAGTTGCTGCGCCCATTTGCTGATTCCACTCCTGCCCATCCCCCACAGTTGCTTGATATCCCCGCTCGAAGCACAGAGTCATTGATAAAATGAGTTAAATAGTCGTCTGGTGACCTTCCCTGTAGTATCGTAGGATTGGCAATCAGTCTTATTCAAAAAAATTTTAGTTATTCATAACTTTCTGAAATTTTTTGTTATTAGAGAGTTGCTATGTTCATTTTCTGCCTAGTTTTTTCTTCAATATATTTTTCTTATCATTTGTAGGACCTTAACACAATCATCTACGGCATTTTCGTATTCACTCTATTAATATTTAATGCGTTTGAGAACTCATTCGTAATAAAAGCCACTTTGCGGCGTGTATATCTAGTAGGAACTAATATTAGAAAGAAACTCTATAGCAATAATAGTACTAGGTCGAAAGGTCGAAATGGCTGCCGATCCACAGAGACCTGCCGACCGGCACACATAGGCACAAGAGAGGCCCGTTGTGATGATAATAGTACTAAAAATGGGGATAATTTATCTCACAGGCTTTTCCATGTTCGTCAATCTCAAAACCTTAAAAAATTGTAGCCAATGTAACTTATGGCTATTTAAATCTTCTAAATGCTTGGTTAAATGAAATGTGCAATTTTTTAAGTCAAGCTTATAGTCTGCAACATTGTATTACTTTTTATAAAACATTCACGGTCCCCCAGAAAAAGTTTTATCCACTTACGTTACTACAAAGACCTTTCTGTATTCAATTTGACCTTATGTCTTATCATGCGAAAGCATGAAACCTCCCCTTTTCACTTTCGCAGGGACTTTTTCAATCAAAAGCAGGTTTATTGTGATGTGATTAGCGTCGTATTTGGCCAAATCGCAGTTTCTATATCCACGTATTGCACACGAATTTAGTATGTGGAGTTCATTCTTTCGAGCTAAAAAGTGACATTCGATGTCTAAATGTTCAATGTCAAAAATTAAAATATTTGACATTGAACAATTGTGATAGAACTGGAATGAAGAATGAACAAACAACCTAATTTAAAAATCATATTAATTTATCGTTCGCCTTTTAGAGATGGTCAAGAACTGTAGCTAAAGAAAGCAAAACGAAGGCTTTAAAAATGAAATAAGTTCAATTTTCACACGAAAAACATTAAGTGGTCCCTGAGTTTTATTGGCAATAAAGTTTGAAAGCTTGGCAATGATTATAAATTTACTGAAAAATCGTTTAATGTTTTTTTTTTCTACATTTTTGTTCATTTTTTTGCCAAGAAGCCAGTGGTGGTACTAATCACACCATATTCTTTAGAACTCCGCATCATGTAGAAATGTAGAAATCACGCGATTCAAATTTTTGAAATTAAAAACAAATTTATGGAATATTTGACTTAGTTTTACATATTTTCAAAAAGTTTTATATGTTTTAAAAAAAATCGGCAAAAATTATAATACCCAAATAAAATGTATAACCTGTAACTTCAGAGTTTTTTATTAAAACAGTCTCTATATTTGGCATCGTTTCCTAATTTTGAATTCTTCTGATATGGAGGTGATAAATCTAAATTTTGGTACTTTCGGCTCTGGGAAGAGCGTTTAGTTACATTATTCAGCCCAATTCGATTTCGAATAACCTTAAATTGAATGGACTCAAACTTAAGTAAAGTGGAGCACTTACCAAGAAGCGACATCTTTTTGTCATCACTTACATGCGGTCGGAAATTCCGTTTGACGAAAATCGATAACAAATTCAAACTTCAGAATCAAATATCAAAATAAATAATTCAATTTCTTAAACTTATTCTATGATTTACAAGAAAAAAACTACAAAACATCTGCAGATATCCTCTGAAAATACCGAATATGTGTTCGAATCGGTATTCTTCTGCTACCAAGTGTCATTTAATTTTCAATTATATCTCTCCCTGTACACTCTCCGTATAAATAACAGATTCCAGTACCACCAAAAAAGAGCTCGATAAACCCAGCAAACCAAATGCATCGTAATTAATTCATAAAAGAGTCACATTTTACGAATGTTTTTGTCGCTAACGAGCTCGCAAATGAATCGAAAACGATTCATTGGTCCTACTAAAATGGCCATCCGAGAAGAATCATTTTTAACGATTCGTAAATGAGTTAGAAAAAATGTGGTTTTAGCGAGTACTATATATATCACCTATATACTCGTTAAAAGTGATATTTTTATGAATTAAAAGTGATACTTTTAACGATTTCAAATATATTACAAATTGAAAATGAGTTAAAGTTATTTACTCATAGTAGAGTAAATTTGAAAGACTGGATAAAGTAATATACGCTGCTAAAGACAAACATACAACATCGTTATATAAGAACTCTGTTAAGCACATTAATCGCAATATTTTACGTTGGCACCTGCCTCGAGGGCTCTATCCGACGTTCCATATTAGGATAAGTTATGAATTTGCATAACAACCATCGTCTTGTGCACTACGAGACTTCCATTATTAATCAAATCTATGGAATATGACTTACCAATGGTAAGATAGCATGCCTATCTTCACATGGCTTTTATTGCCCATTGACCCGGGTCCAGGTGGAGTGTGTGCTTTCGCTCACATCACTCCTAGGCAAACGCCGCATCCAGAAATGATTGACCGTCAACTAGCCTAACAAATCTATAGCAGATAGCTTATAAACCACAGCCACCGCGGAGCTCCCACTAAGGGGGCCACTCCCAGTGACAGGATATACCTTCGAAGTAAGTATGGGTTACACGTGCCCCCGCTGTAGCGACACCTAGTCATATTGGTCGTGTAGTCCAATTGACTTTTCTCTTTCGGGTGAAGCAGACATCTTTATGTATGAAGACACGAAAAGTCTTTTTCATACAGATGTACGCTGGATTACCTTTCCATAGTTGTAATACTAGGCCAGGACCTAATGTCGCAGTGAAACTCTATAATTATATTATTGATGAATATAATTTAAACAATTCATGCATATGCTAATTTACCAGTGAAGGTTTACCAGATAGAGATAGATGCCCTATCTAGCGCTTTATTCCCCCACTGGGGGTCTGTTTAGCACAGACGAATTAAACAGCACAGTCGAATTCGAATTCACAGCACAGTCGAATTAAACTGAAATTTTGTTCTGGATACCGCGACCAGCAAACTAGGGGAAAAATTTATGTAAAATCTGCTACTGAGCCGCATAGGCCATAGGGCACGTACACATGGCTTGCATTATTTATTGCGTCGGTCATCCTAAGCAAAATTATTGCTGCGTATCGTTTTACGAACAGGCTCAGTTTCGTATGAGGAAATGTGTGTTGATTGTCGAGAAACTATCGTTTTTAGTGAACGCTCACTAAATTATTTGCTGGGAACTTATATAATCATCAATGTTTTGGAACGGAAGGTAAGGACAAATTCTTTGAACGAAAATATATCTTCCGACAAAAGTAAGAGTATTTTATACGATCATATAGTGCAAAAAAAAAACTGATGAAATCAGCAAAACCAATTTCTTAGCCAAACTTTAAAGGACAGCTAAGATTAACCGTTCCTGTAGATATTAATATACATAAATACTTTTTTAGAAAATAAATACATGTTTTATTTAATTTTAAATCAATTTAAATCCAATAATTCATATGATGGTGAATGCTATAATATTTTAATATTTTGTTATGAAATTAAAACGATTCCAAAGTCACTGTAACTAATACCTAGGTTCAAGTTTCACCTACATTTCCTGCATTAAATGCAAAAATTAAAAAAAAAACATCAAACTCGTTTCCTATCAATATTAAAATTATTATTACATGCAACCATTCAAGCTTCGTCTCTCGTAGCCATCAATGGCTCATCGTTGCCTTCATCACGTCCATCATCGCGCAACCTCAACTTCCCATTTCTTTTAATATCCGCTGTGAATTTCGAATTTTCAACACGCAACAAAATGAATCTTCGCCAACTGAATCGGAATTGGTCAAAGCAAAATGAAAATTCATTTTTTTCTTCTTTTTTTCTTTTTTGCTGCATTATGAATGGATTATATAAATTCAGCGACTTAAACTTCAGTCAACAGGAAATTACAAGTAAGTTTGATAGATTTACGGATTGGAAACTACCTTTTGGCAGTTTTAGCAATATGTAATTTCATGTGAATTTTATTGATGGCATTTCGTTACGGGGCAGTATGTCATTAGTCTCATCAAATGCCATGAGGTTAGCACGAATACATTTTTTTTGAGCTTAGCGGTATACTTAATGAAAACAAAAGACCGTAGCCAACTAATTTGCACATTTTGGATTATGTGGTCGTATATGTAGTGCAAAGATATATTATATAGATTGCTCAAATATGCAAAGACAGGATAGATATTTTTGAAACCAGATGAATTTCAATGATTGCGGCATCAAATGCTAATATATGGAACACTAATTATAAAATTTGACATTGACAGCAGAAAAGTAAGGTGTTCGATATAAGGAATAATTGAGCAGTGTTAAATAAAATATTAATCGCTTAAAATTTATGAACGCAAGGTCATTTATTTTGATTCCCTCGATTAATTCCAGATTGGATTTTTTACAGAAGTAAAGTATTTATTAACTGAAAAAATGTTCAAACCAAAATTGCCTTGTTTTTACACAGAACCAACAACACTGACAAAATTATTTACATTTAAAAAAAAAAACAATTGGTTGAAAATATAAAGAAACAAACGAAAAAATGTTTAGATTTTGAATGCATATTATGACCAACATAGGGTCTTGTACCACTCTGATCCGATGACTGCGTCAGAAGCGATGAGGTAGGAGGATTTCCAGGATCAGCACTTCCATGAGTTTCACAATTCAGGAAAACACAATAATCGTTACTTATTTGCATTATGAGATGTTTATCATGCGAGAATCTGACGGCAGCATCTCCTAGTTCAATGATGAAATGCTTAGTGTCGGCAGTACTTTGCTAGAACTGAGGAGCAAGAGTGGTCAGTAGATCTGGTCGCTAAGGTACCAGTCAAAAGCAGCCACCTACTAGCCGCGGGTTCGGATCCCACCGTATGCTCATGATTGTGTATGTTCGTTTTGTGTTCAGTGGTGTCAATTTAGCTACACTGAGAAAAATTTTCTTGATTATAACTCCTATAGTTTTATAACACTGAGTTTGGGGAAAAAATGCATTATTTCGCCGTAAAAGTTCGTATGCTTATGTTCAACCGCACTATACTAAAAAATTTAATTTTCATAGCAACATAGTAAAAGCAACATTAAAAAAATCTTACTACATACGTATAATGGCTTCCAACTACATATTAAAATGTTCTGTTTACAGAAAAGTGTATGGTCGCTAGCCTCATAAATAGCAACAAACTTTACTCTTCTTTATACGTATTGTTCATATTATAACAATAATTTCAACCATACAATATGGTATCCATTGCAAAAGGTATCGTAATGATTCTGATCTAATGTTGTATCTACGTTCTAAGTGTTGTTTCATATTCTATAATAGAAGTTTGATATGCCATATAGCAAAATTTTACTTATTTGAATAGCTTTTTTTTCATCGTATATTGTAGTGTAGTGATCAACATTAATTTGTGTTTTGGTGCTGTGAAGTCTTTATATTACGTTGCACGTTGTATGTTAATAAATCAAATTTGAAGTCAGAAACGCACTGCAATGCAGTGCAGTGCAGCGCCGAAACACATTGGAAAGCATATTGAAAAGATGCATGTATTTTTTTTTCTCTTTTGTCATGTGAAAATGATATTTCTCGCACTTGCTCAAGAATTTCTCGTCCATTTTCACTTTGATAATACGAACCAAATTATCACCCAAATTTAAATTGCTATTGCCCGTTAAGGTATTATTAAACAAATGCTATCTGATGCACTGTGCAGTGTTTTTAGAAATTAGTCTAATGCCTCGTTTACACATATGGCGAACGTTTCGTCGACGAACTTGTGAAATTACTTCCCTCCCTGTCTTCGCATGTAAAAAAGCACCCTAGCTCGTCAACATTTACCATGCGTGTAAACGCGGCATAAACGGTGCAGTGCAGTGGCTACGCTAATTGACAATTGAGGCTATGCTTACTGGCAATTTGTTCAAGGAAACATGGGAAAGTTTAACATGTTTTAGTTATTAAAATATAAATAATTTTGTATGTTATCAAATAAATAATTTTAAGAAATACTACCGTATATCTCTACGCTCGACAAGATTCTCAGACAAAAGCCTTATAGCTTATGGAAACTTAAGTCATAAAACTATATTCAAATATCTCATAGCATTCTACTATGCAACTATGTCTAAATATACTATAAATGGCCACTTGCCATATATACCCTATACACTAAAGGAGAAGATATACATAAAATTGGGTAAAATATCCTAAAAATTTTTCCCGTGTACATTGTAGCTAGATTTAGCTACAAAAAGAACCTGTTTAGCTACAACATTTTTCATTTACCGATTGGCTACAAATTTAGGTACTAATTTATAGATTATAAATAATTTGAATTTTTACTTGATTGCATTAATTTTCACTAGTTTATTAATATTTCAAACACTCAGTGCTTGAAAATAATTTCCTCACACTCTAAGGTAGTCGCTAATACTTTGGGTAGTACAATAGTACTACTACTATATACTATGTCTCTCTGGACATAGAATAATAATAATCTGCTACGAACAGTTTTATTTCTTTTGTTCGGTGCGAAGAAAAACCGAGAGTTTTAACTCATTAGGAATAAACTAAAATACACTCTAAAAAGTGGGTCTATAATTAATGCTTTGATAATAGGAAATATATTCATTTTTTCGTTTAAAATAACGAATCACAAATTTTTTTACATATTCGATGTGCATTTTTTGCTTTTACGTCATATCAGCTGAATAATACACAGCTTTTTGTAAATTGAAGCAAAAAGAGTGTAAATTTACTAGTTTGCTCTTCACCTTTGCGCCAAAGCCATAAAATTGCTTCATTATTTAGGATAAAATTACACGTAAAAAAAATATTCTTTTTACGCACTTTTGTAAATTTACATCTTTAATAGTAGGAAACCAGTTTCCTACTATTATAAGGGTAAAATTCAACCAAAATTTTTTTGAGTGTAGGTAAGACAAACGAAATATGTTTAATATAGAATACACATTATCTACCTAAATTTGAAGACAAGAACCAAAAAATGCAGGCGTAGACATAAAGTAGCAATAAAACGTATACAAGGTGTTAGTACAAAACCCTAGATGACATTAGGAATCGTGCTCAGTAGTAAAACCAAACGTTAGAATTGTGCTAGCTAAGTTTTTTTTCTTTCATTTTGTAGAGTTTTACAACACAGCCAAAAATAAAGACTATATTTTCTCCGTTTGGATCAGCACCTCAAAAACAACATCGGCAACAATTCAAAGCTACAATGTGTATTTTCGTTATGAACCGTTGCGCATTAAGGGGTTAGGTGGGTTTGAAAATTTCAAAAATAAACATTTTTATTTGTCTTATTAAATAAATAGTACAACATGTCTAGAATATTCTCCCAAAATTTCAAATCGATTGGAGTAATATTCTAAGAGATAGAGCCTTCGGAAGCTCCACTTACCAGGCTGACATTGAGGCAGCTGCTAAGCTTTATCAAAGTTTTTCTCGAAACGCTATTTTAAGAGTCGGTTGTCATGATTTCTCAAACAATTATGAACCGATCTTGTTCAAATTTGGCACACTTCTTTGAAATAACATTATCTAGGGCTTGAAGGAAGGAATTTAGTTTTTCTTCATTACAACTAATATGAAAAGGCAATACGTGGTGCAAATTTTACCAAAAAATGGAACTTTTTGTTGACAACTGCGCCAAAAATTTAACTTTTAATTTTAATTTTTTCCCTGCATCTAAGCATGAGCTATACACATAAACTAACAGAATATATTTGGTTTTTGAATTTCAGATGAATCTATCATGAGTTATCCTGACAACGCCGAAATAACTTTTTTCTGTAGGGTCAAGGGAAATCAGGTCGCAGTAGCTGAATTTAAAATAATTTTAAATGAAAATTTCACAAAATATTTGGTAGATGTGTATCTTTTATATGTTAAATTGTTTGGGTTAAATAGTTCATTGGATATAATAGAACAAATTTAGTAAAAAAAAATGTTTTTTAAGCCTTCGAAACCCACCTAACCCCTTAAGATAAATTGACCATTTCAGTGAGATGTGTAAGAAACTGGCAGTTGAGTCCAAAATTTGGAGCAAGTGTAGGATTCATCGATCAAAAGCTGCGCCATAGTGAAAAACTATATGTTTCCATACTTCAAATCGGATTTAAAGGCAGATATTGATAACTCTGTTTCTCGTATTTTAATTGGCGAGTCTATGAACATTTTTCATAATCAGCAAAAATTTATTACAATTCACTTGGCTTTGATTGAGCTAGAAAGTGGAAATGCTGAAAGTATTACTACTGCCATAAACACGTGCTTATAAAACTACAACCTAAATATTACAAATATGATAGACAACGCAAGTGTTATGGTCGGAGTGAATAACGGTATATTTCAAAAATTAAGTCACCAAAATCCTTCTTTAATATTAATAAGATGCGCTTGTCATTCCGTTCAGCTTTCAGTCTCTGCTGCTGCAAGATCATTTCTTCCCCAAACGTTAGAGTTTTTACTTGCAGAACTTTATAATTGGTTCTCTTAATTCCTTTGAAGATGATACGGAGTTCATAAGCAAGTTGGTTGTCAATAAAGGGATCAGTATCAAGGATAATTAGTTAGGGCTAAAAACCCACTTCAGTATAGTCCAAACATCAGAAGAATCTTATTGAGCAAAAATGATTTACAAGGAGTATAACAATTACAAAACCTTTTATATGTCCTATTTCTCCAGCCCATTTTAAAGGATGTTTCTATCATGAATAATAAATAGAAAGCAATTCTGTTGAACTCACTAAGCTCTTCAACGATTTTTATACTATTTTATACTGTTAAATTAATTAACCGCTCACTATCCGATGTGCATCCAATATTTTTCCATATGAATTATTATAACCATTAGCTTAATAAAACTGTTTTCAAGAACCTTGAGTTTTTTATTGTTGGAGTTAGCTACACTTTTTAGCTACAGTGGAAACTTTTTATCTATTTTTAGCTATGTTTTTCCTAAATTCTAGCTACAACGGCTGGAAAAAAAAATTGGCAGCACTGCTTGTGTTGTCTTAATAGCCGGTGACCGGACATAATGCTAGCACTCCACTAATTTTGTGTCACATCATAGCTTTAGTGGAGACTGCGCATAACAAGAGTACTTCACAAGAATTAAGTGTGGCAATCAAAAAATAGTGTAATTAATTGTAATCGGCTTCTCTCATACATTATTGCTCACAGTTATTCGAACGATTAATATTTTTGCAATTATGGATATTTTTTTAAATAAAACAATGTAGTCAACTTGTTCCACGGACTTGTAATCATGAAGGTATATTTAATTGAATATAAAGAATAATAAAGCTAAATAATACATAAAATCAGATCATTTTACATTTTCATCTATATATCAACCTTTTGCTTATATGACTGCCTCACAAATTCTTGGAATTCTCTCGTGCAATGTCTCCAAAGTTTCTGGTGTGATCTCGCTCCAACATTGAAGAAGCTTTTCCCAGAGGACTTCTTGTTTGTAGGACATAGAACTTTGGCTTTTCTATCAAACTCGTCTCACAAAAGTTCGATGGGAAATCAGAACATTTTTTCCGTTGTAGTACATTGCACCTTCCCAGTTCATCCAAGAATAATCCACACAGATATAACGAGTACTTCGATCATTGTCTTCTCGAAAAATGTACCGTAGAAATCTAATACATGATAGCACAGCATTCTCCTCCAACATCGTCTTGTATCCTTCATTTGTTAGCCTTTCGTTATTTTGCACAAAGTTACCCTGTCCTTTCCTCCTCCATTGTCAATTGTCGGTACGATACAGCTATCCAACATCCGCTTTTCGATACGTCGACGAACAAACACACGCCTGTTGCATCCGAAGATTTCAAATTTGGACTCGTCAGTCCAAAGGACCTATTTCCACCGACCCAAAGTTCAATCTTTGAACATCTTCGCCCGATTCAAACGTCCAATCCAGCAACTGCTGCACTCCAAGATTAATTTCGTTATTACCGATGAATGCGTCGGAAGTTACAGGGATGCCAAATATTTGGATTAGCCATTTGTCAAAATTTCAAAACCTGGAAAAACTAAACATTCGTTGATTATTTTCACTGTGGTTTTGATGACACAAAAACCAGTGATAGCCTGACCATGTCAAAAACCCTGACCATGTCAACCATTTCTAGTGTCACAGCTAAAGGAATAATAAATTTTAATTTCTGTAATACCTTGGACGATTTGGATCATCAAATTTTTGTTTGTCGGGAACATATTAATATTAGGAAAAAATTCCAAATTTTCATGCATTATAGATCAGTTGACTCGATTTTGGTTACACATAATAAAGAACATGTCACTGAACTAGCTAGCTTTTTAGACATAGCCAAACTAGATATATAATTAGCTAAGGAACCAACTGTACTAAAATATTATTATAATAGTTACGTATTCACGTTTATTTTTGTTTTTTTTTTTGGAAATTATATAATATGATAATATTACATTACCAGTGCCTTATCTTGAGCCAGTAACCTTAAGACTTGATAACAGCAAATGTTTTTTTTTTTGGTTTTTTTTTTTGTTCTAGGAATTCAATTACCAAATGTTCATCGTACAAATGTTCATCGTAGAAGCAGTTATCGCAATTACTTAAACTTATGCTAAGAAAAAAATAAGTGCTTAGTTACAGTATAGTTGTTATAAAAAAATATGTTAATTACTTGCGTGTTTATATTTATTAGATTTATTATTATTGTAAATAGGAATTAGTTCTTCCTATCACAAATTGAATCTGTGAAGTAATAAGGTCAAACCTACACTTTGGTGGTATCGCAACTCGATGACTGATACGAATCGTCATAGGCCAACATAATCCTTATCAAAAGGGATCTAGTATATAAAAAAAAATAATAAATTTCCACCACGTTGTGGCCAACCAACACTGAGAATTTCATTTTTGTCCGGTGGGTGTATTGAAATTTATAAGGGGTAGATTTTAAGGGCTCCAGCGTGCGAAAATTTCAGCATTTTCGAAATTTAAATATTTTTTTTTTGTTGGCTTTCATTTCAAGATCATTATCGAGTGAAAACTTGATTGTAGCATATTTTAGTAAAAAAATGACACAAACTGCCATAGCTGGCAGCCTTGTCCTAGTTTTTCAGCAAAAATTCTATCTAAAATAGCCTACAGTAAAATGTATTTTCCTGTCTGGAGTTGTTGCGCCACATCCCATGTTAAGAAGCTTCAGATAATGCAGTACAGATGCCTCAAAATTAGACTTAACAAGCCCTGGCACTTTTCATCATACTCACTTCACCGTATCGCCAACGTGCTTACAGTTGTTGAACTGGTTAAAAGAAGATCCATTACTTTTTACAGCAAAATTTTATACATAAAAAACCCTCTTCTTGCTTTTGTCTCATCAAATACTTTTGCTTCGTGAATTCACTCTACGAATTATTACTAAATAAACACAGCATGAACTAGATTTTGACAAATCTAGTTTGTTAAGACTCTAGTCTGTATCACTTGAATTTTCAGCTTGTATTAACAAAAATAATTATAATAATAAAATATTTATTTACTTATTTAAAATATATTTCGTTATAATTTGATGATCCCTTAAGGGGGGAAATACATATAAAATCGAGAAAAAAAATTGCTAATTTCAGATTGACTTAAAATATATATATTATTTATTCAGAAAATTTTTAATATTAAATTCTTAAAGTACATGTCTTACAGTAAATGAAAATATTTTTTTAATAATTTTTCAACACAAAATGGCAGCGATGCGAGCGAATGAAAAAAAAACACATCAAAAACTGCCTCGTACAACTTAACGCCTGTTCCGGGTAACTTGCAAGGTTCAGAGAGAAAAAAATACGCTAATGTGATGTATAATTCATAGGTGAACCAATAAAATTTAAAAACAAAAATTAAATTTTTACATTAATTTTAGATTAAACAAAAAAAATGATTATTTTTCAAAAAAATCACACTTTAAACATTAATAAACAAATTATTTTCCCCGAAATTACAATAATATTTAGGTTCAGCGAGGAGATAATTCTGTTTTGTTAGATGTGGTATAAATTTGAGCCGGATCGGTTCAATATTTTTGAGATATTTTGTACTGAAGTTGAAAAAGTACTACTTTGGGAAAAACGCGTTTAAAGTTCTAAAGCTCGACCGACCTGGGAAATGCCGCCCTGCCTATAACTGACTATAACTCGAGAACTAATACAAATATCGCTTCAAAACTTTTTTTGGTATATTTAAAGAACATTTCAAACATTTTGATGTAATAAAAAATAATCGATTTTTTATCAGCAGTTACATGTATTTTCCCCATTAAGCTTTGGGAGAAACACTAGGGTATGACGGTGAGATAAATTTCTACCTGAACCAATTTATATCATGTCATGGCTACTTTATGAAATATCTTCATAGAATGGGGAACGTCAGGACAAAATACTGCAAATGCTGCAAGAAATTGATAATGCAATTGCATATTTTCTTGAAACGTCTCCGCATTAGATGAGAATAGGAAGCGCTGTTGACCACAATCGACCCTGTGACGCCGGATACGATTGTAGAGGCGATGCTGCATTCAAAAGACACTTGGGTACGTGTTTCAGAACTGGTGTTGCGGCTGAAAAGAGAAGAGAGTTGCTTTACAGATTCCTTCTGACAGAACGAAAGTTGTCGTGGGGGCACCTGATAAGTGTTGTGTCTGTATGAGTTGGGATAGAGATGCCTGGCACCTCTAAGCGCTCTGGCCAAAAGACACATTATGCTCATACCCCCGCCTACCATAGCTTTCCAGAATTTCTAACATAATCTAGGACAAACGATGGAAAGAAAAGAGGCATCTTCTTGATACGCGCTTCATCTCAGCCAAAGCATTGATGTATGAGACGCGCAAACGCCAGGCATTAACAGAGGAAATGCTCCGCAAAGTCAGTCTCTTCTAGGCAGGATCAACAGAGGTAATACTGCGTAGCATATATTTGGTACATATGACCTCCTTAGCAGTTGTGTCCAGTTAGTATGCTTGTCATGGCTCTGCAAACTTTTCTGCTCTTGTTGAGCAGGAATCCTGAAGTCGTCTGGTTGAGCTCTGAATAAGACCTTCTTGCCACATCAGAAGTCATCCATCTATCTTATTGTACATCAACTACCCACTTCCAAAGAATGACATGTATAGTGCGGATCGCACACCCAATGCGGGTTCAGGGCACTGTAGTGGAAGCATTAAACCTTACTTCACAATGGTGTCAGCAATTTCATTCCCCTCAACACCACAGTGGCCCGGTACCCAGAGCAGATGCACTCTATTGAATCTGGCGACAGTGTTCAATAGTGCCTTGTACTCTTGGGCAATTTTTGAAGTAGCCAGGGGTCTACGCAGTGCCATCAAAGCAGCTTGATTGTCACTGCAAATATTAATGCATTTTTCCCTCCACTTTTCTTCAATATCGCTGCAGGCAGATCTCAAAAAAGGAATAGTTCCGCTTGAAAAACAGAAACATGCACTCCAAGAAAAGAGGCCCACCTGTCATTCTATGAATACAGATTGACACCAGCACCAGATCTAACATCTGTCTTTGAGCCGTCCGTGAAGAAGATCTCAGAGTATTCCCTCGTAAAGAGGTCTGAATCCTCCCAGTCACCACTGCTTACTTCAGATTCCTTCGTATCTTCTCCCGAAGTTAAGGAAGGGCACTCGAGCATCCGAAGGCATAGTGAGAATATGGAATATCTCACGCATCGAACCCATAGTCCAAACTGAGTTGGTCTATGGGCAGAGCTCATCAACCACACTATGTTTTTGAATGTCGAGAGGAGAGAGATTGAAAAACGCATCAAGGGCCGCACCCAGAGTAGTACTCATGGCACCACAAATATCCAAGCACACAGTCCTTTACAGCGTCACTAACTTCTAACGAGCATACAACAGCTTCACACACGGATTCGTACGTGATCATCGGTGTTATAATTGTTACGTAGATCCACATAACTACACGAGGCTTTTGGTAAAAGCTCTCTTGCACTGCTCGAAAGCATTTAAAGCACGAGTAAGCTTCACTTCCACATGGTTCTCCCAGAGAAGTTTTTTGTCCAAGATTGCTCGAAAATATTGGACTTCATTTGAAAGAGTTACACTCTTCATATTTGGAAGCACTAGTCCCCCAATTTTCTTTTCCTCGTGAACAAATCAAGCTTCATCTTACCAGGGTTCACAAACGTGCCTCGAACACCCACTGTCTATTAGATCCAATGCGCGTTGTGTTTTTCTACATTCCACGTTTAGATCTTTAGTAACTGCTAGTCTGGCCACGTCATCAACGTAAGCCTGCGCGTGCAGCCGTTCTTGTTGCAGCTCATTTAGCAGGGTGTCAACTAGTATACTCCACAGAAGCGGTGACAGGACACCCCTTGAGGGCACCCATTTATCGCCTCCGTTTTTAAGTAGCACTCGGATCCCGACAGTAACAATCCCTGCGTAAGCATGGCGTGGGTCCAATTGACTAAGACGTCATCCATGCCATGAGCTTTCGCAGTTTCACATAGCTTCTCAAAGGGCACACAGTCAGAAGGTCCTTTAATGCCCACAAATATCCTCATCGCATATTTACCATTTGAGATCGCTTCCTGAACTCTGAAAACCAGAGAATTAAAAGCCGACTCGCGTGATTTTCCTCGCTGGTACGCATGTTGCTCATCATTCAAGGGATGAAGCATCATTCAAGGGGTGAGACTGTCGTTCAACAAAGCTCTCCAGGCATTTCAACATAAACGAAGTTAAACGAATCGGCCTTGGATTCGAATGTTTATATATAAAAACTACCTTAAACTCTCGCCAAGGAGATGGAACATACCCTGAGACTAGGCATGCCCAAACAATTTTTCTTAAGTTTGACCCAAGTGGTCAATTCCCTCCCTTAGTATAGCTAGATAGATGCCATCCAGGCCCGGTGATTTGAAATTTTCAAAAGAAGTGATTGTAGCCCTGACCTTTTCACTAGTGACCACAGATCTAGCTGTACACCAGCATTTCCTACTGCTACGAAGAGCAAGAGGATTGGTCAGAGGCGCAGATGTCTTCTGCGTTTCAATCACTGGAGTACCCAGAAAGTAAAGTCTTGGGGGACTCTTTTTGAACTTGGTAAAGTCACTATCCGAGCTTTTTAGTGAGTCCAACTTAGCTGATTGATCCTTCTCAAGTATGTTGCAAAGCCTCGACTTCTCATGTACACGTTCCAGTCCCTCACAGAACGATCCAAATGATTCCCTCTTGAAAGTCCTCACCAGATTCTTATATGTTCTCTGCGAGGTACTGTAGTCAATCCAGTCATCCTCATCCGCACTTACTGATCGGGCAGGTCTCTTCATATTTACTTACTTTGTCTCTATTAAGAGTGCTCAACCGGGATTCTATTGACTTTGCCAATTTTAGCCTACCACTAGGACACGCTCTGTCTGCAAGAAGTCGATTGAACTTAGCCCAATCAATGTTCCTAGGATTTCTTCTTTCCACCACGGGTTTTAAATCTATGGCTAAAGAGAACACTAGCGATGATCAGAAACTGAAACCTCATAGATAGGTGCTAATAGCACAGCTAAGTCGAAATAATGCAAAAGCGGTTCTTTCTCAGATCCTTGTGATGAGTGGGCGATGTTTTTTTTTAGTGATTATGGATCTCATATAATCCAGAATCTTTTGCAGGGAGTATATGACGGTTTTTGATACCTGTTCAAAAAAAAACTCAAAAACAATACATGTTGCGAATTTCATATTAATTTGATGACCAAGTCATGAGATCTCACGTAAACAAATTTAGGTTGCTCAAAATAGGTAATTTAGTGAAGGGCTGCCGATCTCGATCTGCGATGAGGAATTTTGAAAAGTTTAATTTGACTTGGAGACAGAGCTTAAATCATCATAAATTATCAAAAGCATAGATCATCATACATCAACATAAAAAAAATAGTAGGATCAATGATTTGAAGGATTTGTGTACACGTACCATACAATCATCGAAAATCACCCATATTCTTTATACCCTTAAATATATATATATATATATATGGTACATATATATATGGTATATATATATATATATATATATATATATATATATATATAATATATATATATATATATATATATATATATATATATATATATATATATATTTATATATATATCTCATAAGCACTTATATATTCTGAGGATTTCAGCTAAATTTAATTACACAATCCAGAGAAAAAGCCCCTGAAATTATATATTTAAAGATGATTTTTTGGCAAAGTGATTCTAGTATGAATTGTTATCGAATATCACTAATGACATACCAAAATTCTGCTTAGAGTTTCTGAGCTCATATTTCTCTTCAAAGTCATTACAATCTCAAAAATTTAACCTCTCTTTTAAAAAATGTATTTCGAACCAATTCCAAATACAAGAATCAGATCATGAAAAATGCACGTAATGCACCTTGTACACCATTGAAAAAGGTTCATAGCTTCTGCTTCATAAAATACCTATGTACCTATACCATAATTCAACGCGGAACTTACTCAATAGCATAATTTATTTACCCAAAATCATGATTTATCCTAAAGTTGTGCTGCAATACCGTCGACTTTACTCATAGATTTCGCACTCAGCTAAATAACCACTTGAACTGGACACGGAATTTTTGCATTTGATGTCACAATACGGAACGTAGCATATTGGCAATAGTGCACGGTCAAATGCAAAAACTTGAAACCACCCAAACGTTGACCAACCAGTTGAAATGCAACTATTGAGCAACTGCTACTATTCCCTAGGCAAATATTGAAAGAAATTTTACAAGAAATTCGACCGTCAACAGCCGGATATTGAAATAAGTCTGAATTTGTAATTTGTAGCAGCGGCAAAGATATTCAATCAATTAGGCTCCACTAAACAACATTTCACGGTAAACTATTGCAAACTAAATGCAAATTAATATCAGTCTGTGAAGAAATAGCAACTGTTTCTGTTAGTTTACGCTCTTTCATTCCGGAAAAATTCAATGTAAATTCGAATTAATTTAAATTAATTTCGCAGCAAGGCTAGACCTCCAAATCTCACGCCATTAAGTACTATCTTAACTTTTAACAGGCAGTGGACCAAGCACTCGATGGGCTTTCGACAAATACACTCCAAAATGCACAAATCATTTTCGACTCAGTACAAATGTACATGCTGTAATTGTCTTCTTAGACACCTTTGCTCTTGAGCTTTCACTAGTTTTCCATTGCTGTACAAGACATTATCGTCATGACATCTAAAACGAGAGTCACGTCTTCCGAAAATTATTGTACGTAAAACATAATAGCAGCATTGACATCTACCGTGAAATTGCCGCTTTAGTTCACTCACATTGGACGGTAAATTGTCGAGATGTTTTTAAAATCGTAGATAATTATGATTGTTGCTCGTCATCTTGTCAGATATTTTTTTTAAAATAAATTTTGTTGATTAATCATTTGAGAAATTTCCAAACATTAGAAGTCACTTTTAATTTTCTATATTTGAGAGGTGAAAAATAGTCGTAGATCAATCATTCATTTTGAAAGGAAAATAAACAGAGAGTTATGATCGAAAATTTTTCGACTATCATGATCACAAAGCACTTGGTCAACACAAGTGAAAATAAGGAGCAAGATTAGTGAAAAATATTTTGTTTATATATTAAAATTTCAAATCTGTTTTATTATCATAAAAATTGTATAAATTTAAAATATCACAAACCTCAAATTAAAAATCCACAAATATCACTTCAACTAAAAATGAAACTAGTCTTAATTAGACTATTCTTCCTCCTCTTCCTCTTCCTCTTCCTCCTCTTCCTCCTCTTCTTCTTCCTCTTCTTCTTCATCTGCTCCTGCCGGCATTGCATCTTCCGGATCAGTTGCTGTGTCCTCACCCCATTCCTTATCGGAGCTCGTATACCTCGTTGTATTCTCGATGGGACGCACTCTTTCACCAATGAACGGTTCATAGCCAAAACTGAACTCACTCAACAAATTCGTCTGCTTTGTAAGTTGGTACAAGTGCCTTCTTTCCGTGGTCATTCCAAGTGACTTATTGATTACCAAGCGACGTTGCCTTCCGCGCTCCAAAAACTCACTATAAGGCATTTCAAATGTTATCGGAACTGAATTTATCTGTTCTTTTGAAACATTCTCAGTTTCCGCATAATCTTCAGCTTCTGCAACGATGATTTGGGCTGATTCTGTAACCATATCCATTCGTTCTTTATTCTCTACTATAATGGGAAGAAGTCGGGCACGAACCGCTGCTACATCTTCATCGATTGTCTTGAAACTTTTTTTGATTGCCATTTTTTTCGATTTTTCGTATTTCAAGCGTTCTTTTTCCAAAGCCGTTTGCTGCGAAAGCTTGGCATGATCGACAAGACGCCGAGACATTAGGACGTTTACCAGACGACGTAGATTCATATCGTCCCATTTCTTTTCCAAACGTTCTGGTAGATCAAAGATTAGTTTTTTCTTTTCCTTCATTTGATTCCTATGGAATAAAAAATTATACTCTAAATTCAATTTGACCAATAGATTTTAAACTATGAAAACGTTGTGAGAAAAATAAGGACGCAAATAAATAGCATCACGTATATATAAGCTCCACCGATCGCAAGTCTAACTTGTTATATACCGGTCCCAAGCCCGGAGAAAGGAGGAGGGTTTCAGGCAACGAGGTAACTCTATCCTCAGTAAAACTTGCATAGTTGCAGCCTGATGGCTGAATTACACCAAAGTGTCTCAGGTCATTAGGGAGGATTAGCCACGTTATCAGACCTGCAACATAGTTGTGTGAACTTTGGCACGAGGCAGGTCTCCTGAAACAACTATCACTAAGGCCCCCCATGGAAATAGTTGAGCGATGTGCCAACAACTCATCCTTGTAAAAACTTCCTCTGTCAAGAAACCTGGATCAACAACGATGACCACGCAAACGCACAACGGATTATTCTCTCGGAACCTGGAATGTACGGTCCCTGAACAATGTACGGTCCCTTCATCAGGTCGAACAGTACGAACTGAGCATTACTGCAGTCCTGGAAATAAATTGGTTAGACTGCGAGATCAACGACAAGAAATCACACACAATTTTTACAAGGGGCAAACCATCGGCTCGCAAGGAATTTGGAGTAGCATTCATAGTGGATAAGCAGCTTCAGTCACGCGTTACCGACTTCAAACCCGTAAACGACAGGCTGTGTGCGATTCGCATCAAGGCGCAATTTTTCAACCTCTGGCTCATCAATTTGCACGCTCCCACCGAAGTACAAGAAGAGTCTGTAAAAGACGAGTTCTATGCCTGCCTTGAAACTCTCTTCGACTCACTTCTATCAAATGATGTAAAAATGCTACTGGGAGAGTTCAATGCAAAAGTCGGGAATGAAAGTTGGCATCGGGGGACCACTGGAGGACACAGCCTCCATGAAGAATGCAACGATAACGGCCATCGTCTAATTGACTTCGCTTGCAGCAGGAACCTTGTTGTAAACTCAACTTGCTTTCCACACCGTCGCATTCATAAGCAGACGCACATACCGTCAACCAAATCGACCACGTCCTTATTAGCAAGAGATGGCCGTCAAGTTTGATGGATGTTCGGTCGTACCGCGGAGCTAACTGTGACTCCGATCATTTCCTGGTGAAAACAACATACCGGTGCAGAATTTCCTCAGTGCATCAATCGAGAATCAGCCCTCCCAAAATCGGCGCTGCTGAGAATGTGCTGAACGATTATAGGAAAGAATTTCACCAATGCTGCGCGACTCCAGCAACGTAGGTGTCCACGAGTTCTGGGAAGAGCTAAAAAATATAACCAAGAATGTGGCCGAAAACGTTTTGGGATACAAAGCCCAAGACGAGCGCGAAATGAATGGTTTGACGAAGAATGTAGAAACTCACTTGACGCAAAGAACGAGGCCTACAGACAATGGGTCCAACGTGCAAGCAGAGCCAAAAAGGAAAAATATGAAGAGCTACGGCAAATATCCAATAGAATAATTAGGCGTAAGAAACGGAAATCCTTTGACGAGCAGTTGCTGAACATTAATGTAAACCTACTTAGTAAGAACACCAGACAAGCGTACAGACTAGTAAGCACTATCAAAAATAGCAACCAATCCAGGACTAGCCTCTGTAAGGACAAAGATGGAAGTACTATCAGCGACACCGAAAGTATTAGCAAACGATGGGCGTCCTACTTCGAAGAGCTTCTGAATCTGCCATCAAACATCCTGGCAGCAGAAGCTGAGCTCCATGATGATACCGTTGGTCAACCCCCATCCACACAATCTCCGACAGTAGAAGATGTTGATCTCGCCTTGCGTTCACTGAAAAGGAACAAAGCGCCGGGCGCTGACGAGATACCAGCTGAGCTACTCAAGTCTAGTGTGGCTGGTTTATTAAGTGCGCTATATTGTATATTAACTGCTGCTGCGAATATGGGAGACTGGGGTGATCCCAGACGATTGGCGCAGAAGCATCATCTGTCCCATGCATAAAAAGGGAGATAAACTGCGGTGTGAGAATTACAGAGGTATCTCCTTAGTCTGTACGCCCTACAAAATCCTGTCAGAAATCCTGGAATATTAGATTAAACCGTTGGCGGAAGAAATCATTGGCGAGTATCAAGGCGGTTTCAGATCTGGTCGCTCCACAATCGACCAGCTCTTCACGGTCAAGCTAATTTTGGAAAAGTGCTGGGAATACGACCCCGACGTATACCAAATCTTTGTCGACTTTAAACAACCATATGACAGCATCAACCGGGGCGCTCTATATAGCATCATGCTGCAATTTGGTAAACCGGCCAAATTAGTGAGACTTATAAAGATGACGATGACCAACTCCGTATCGCAAGTCCGGATCCAGAACAGATTGACGGATCCTTTTGAAACTCTGGGTGGCCTGAAGCAGGGCGATGGAATAGCGCCCACGCTCTTCAATCTGGCACTTGAGTTCGCTAATTGGGCAATGAACCTGAACACCAGCGGCACGCTACTTTTTAAGTCGACACAACTGGCAGCGTACGCGGATGATATTAACATCATGGCTCGAAGACTGACCGATGCAGAAGAACTTCTGCTTAGACTTGACACCGCAGCAAAGGAAGTTGGACTATGAATCAACGAGGGCAAAACGAAAGTTATGATGCAATCTAGGACAAGGGCGCCAGTGCACACGACCATCAACGTAGGGGTCCTTTGCATCAAATTCGTGGACAACTTCGTTTACCTGAGTAGCAATCTATCGAGTGACGCCAACGAAACTGACGAAATCAAGCGACGGATACAAGTAGCAAATACGACTTTCTTCTCGGCCCTCCCCATTATGAAATCGAAATATGTGACTAAGCTCCGCGTTTATAAAACTATCATTAGACCTGTGCTGTGTTATGGTTGCGAAACATAGACCCTGAACCAAGCCTCCGAAAATATGATCAACATCTTCGAACGGAAAGTTCTACGGCGGATTTTCGGGGCTGTTTGCGACCGAGATGGATGGCGCATCCGGTACAACAATGAGTTGTACGAACTTTACGATGAGCTGGAATTCTCCAAAATCGTCAAATTACAACGGTTATAGTGGGCTGGGCACGTGCAACGCATGAATGACGATCGCATGCCAAAACTTGTCATGAACGCAAGACGAGTCGACGGAGCGAGTCCAAGAGGAAGACCAAGAGCTCGTTGGGAGAGCTCAGTGTATCCGGATGCCGAGCAACTATTGGGGTTCCAAGACTGGAGGACGCGGTCACATGACCAAGACAATTGGAGGAGATCGAGCCATGCGGCCTAGGCCCGACGGCGGGCTGTTGTGCCACATTGATGATGATGATGATGATATATATCGAAACCTACTTCCGACTCTCCTCTGCTTCTTTACGTAGTCGCTGTTCTTCGAGAAGTTGGGCTTCTTTGTTTAATCTCTCAAGTTCCTGAAAAGCTTGCTCTTCCTCCTGTTTTTTTGCTTGCAAAACGTCAGCGTTTTTAGTCAGCCATTGATTTTCCCACTCCAAATTTTTTTCCTTTCTTGCTTGTTCACGGTCGATTATATCATTCAAGCGCTGAAAAAGTGAAGTTCAAAGTTATCATCTTAACATTTTCAGGGGTAATTGATTTATGGATACTTACTCTCGCTTCATTTGGGAGCTGGCTACGAAAAGCTGGTGGTAAGACAAGTATTCGAAAGCTGCTGTTGTAATCACCTATACCGATAACTTTCTGCGACATTATTGGAAGATGCTCGGACAGGGCCGTGATTATGCTACCTCCAAGAACATCAATAAGTGAGGCGTTGTCCGTACGCGCTGCGGAGATAAAGGTGATATAAAAAGTTATAAATCATACAGGAGGTTATTCTAGGAAATGTCAGTAGGAGACAAATTGTCGACGAGCTACACAAAAAGGCACGCAGAAACTTTAAACGGCACCGTACAGTAGTACGAGATGTTGATGATTTGTGGCAGGCGAATTCAGTTGATATGTTTTCGTGAATCTGCTGAAATATTGTCCTTTAAAAACATAATTAGATGATATAAAACCTAATCCCAAATCAATGCTAGGAACCTTCTAATGATTTCGGATTTATGCTATTACTTGGTTTATGGGCTGATTTTTAGGACTTTATCCAAGTCTGGGTAAACTATCTATTTAGATTTAGATTAAACTAACACTCATTTTATAAGATTAACTCTCCCATTGCCAAATTGGAAAATGTTTAAGTAATTTTAATCCTGCTTGTCAACAAATATGTCTAATTGAATCAAATAATCTCACACCTTTCCAAGATTTTCAGTTTGATTTTTATATTGGCACTAGCTAATCTTAAGAGATTAGAAGAGGGTCGAGCAGAAATATAATGATAATATTCAATGCTAATAATCAATGAAAGGAGAAGACTGAGTCCTTTAACTTTGTGGTTTCGAATGGTGGGCCAACAACTCGTTTTCACAAAGTTATATAACCTCTTGCGGAATCAGCGAAATCAGCCAGACTTAATATCCTTTACATAGCCAATCATTGTTGGGGATTGTTTGATGGACGGTTTATGGTCTGAACTGTAACATGTAAAATTCGAGAGAAAAGAAATCAAGATTCCAGTGCTTACATGGCTCATCTGAATTTTTATTCAAACAAAAAATTATCTCCCGCACATCATTTTAGTGTTTAATCAGAGAAATAATCAGACATTTTAAACAAATAAAAATTAAATATGACTTCGAAAGAACTTTACCACAAATATTTTCATTTCATTCTCCCTATCATATTTTCATTCTAGTCTCCCTATTTCATTCTCCCTATTAATGTCGTATCTATACTAATAATAAAACTGTTTTTAAAATCTTCACCAAAATTTATTGATCCTGTACAAAAATTCAATCTTTAAAGTTTCTTTGCAACACCGATCTTTGTTCAAATTTTCAATATGCATTCATACAGGTTCTCTTATTTACATTTTGCATTTATTTATCCAAGAAGAATAAAGGACGGCATTGGGGCCCTGCCCGAATTATTCTAGACCATTATAGCCGAGCTTAGAGTACGATGTCATCACCACTCTTAGATACCGTTAGCCTGCCTTCTGTTTGTACAATTACGTTTGTAGCATAAGAGTCGACCAAGCACATTGTAGAGTGCTAACTCAGTGACAATGTATCAAATCTAAAATGCTAGGTGCTCAGTAGAGCAACCATTGGCAGAAATGTGAGCCAAGCTTCAGGCCTGCAGGCGTAACCATTGATGTTTGTGAGACAGTAAGTGGATCCGTTGTAGTGTGTTTAAAAGGCCAACTATATCAATGCGAATGACCTTAAAACTTTCGGATACTGTGGCTAAAAAAGGTTAAAGGTTTACTCAAGTGTCTGATTATCTTGTATTTTTGACAAGATAGACATTCTCAGACCCAAGTGGCAATAACTTTTCATGGAAGGCCCGAAGAAATTGGTTGCTTCTGTGAAGCCCGATTATCAAGATGTTGTGTTTCAAACTGAACACTTGTTTATTGAACGCTAGAAAAATGTAAGGTCAAATGATTGGATGACACTTCACAAAAAAAACTCACAAAAAAGTTAGTGGTTTCCTGCCAGTGTACAATGTCAACCTTTGAGCTAGTACATGCCCTGGTAAGCCTCTTTTATTTTTCCCGCGTAAAAACCGACGAGATGCTAAGAAGGTCGAGATTTTTCTACCGCAAAGCGTCTACAAATAGATTCAGCTCAGATTTTGAGCCCGGGAAGGACAATAAAGGCTGACCTTGCAGCTAAACAAAAACTTTGTTAGCTTCAGATGATAAATCAATAGTTTTCGCGCCATCTTTCTTAGAGTCCCAAACGTAGCCATTAAGTGGTTGCTGCAACGCAGCTATATGAGGAAGAAAACAACGGTAAAAGTTGACCACTTCTTGGGGAGGTAAGTCGTTGAAATGGCCTCAGCCTGACCTGGGACTGGTTTAGTGCCGTTTGGCGAAACTGTGTGAACTAAAAGTTTATGATTAATCCAGAGTCCGTAAATTTGTTGAGCGATGTGCTCGTCTTCGAAATCTATCAAAATGTCATCGATATTGATTACGCAGAATTTCGATCCATGAAGGATAGATGAATCACGTGGAACTATTATTCCTGCAAGGTGCGAAACCTGTTATAAAACATTTCATTCCTCAACAAGTCTACCGTCTCCTGGGAAATGAAATAAATTGTGGAGGATTTTTGATTGTGTGAAAAATGAAAATTCATTTATGTAAGAGTATCCACAATATGAAACATGAGAATGATGTGTAGATGAGACTGGATGATCAAAATAAATTTCTCAGGAGCTAAAAAATCCCCTAATTTCCCCTAATTTGGATCAAATTCAAAATTAGTTCAACGGGAGAGATGAATAATCCTTCTCAAAGGACTAAAATCTCAGTAAGAAACGAATGACATAAAAAAAGTTACTAGCAACTAAGAAAACCCAAACTCAATATGAACATAGCTTTTATACTGGTTGGATATGTTGAGTATATAGCCGAATAGCTCACATGAAAAAATTTGGTCGTCCAAAAGATAGGTCCGATAAACTATCAGTCCCATTGATCAAAGTTCATGATGCTACCATCGCATGATCATGTATTTCAGTCTTTTTACTAATGTTCGAAGAACATTCAGCCATTGACGAAACACAGTAGCTGAACCTTACTTTAAACCACGTTTGATAGAAATTTGGTTGAAAAATTCGGTTGGAGCTGCCAGCTATGGTAATTTTGGTGTCTTAAATTTGAAAAATGTCTGAGGAAAATAAAGCTCTTTGCCCTATAGCTTCCAGTACAGTCATTGAATCGTAAAGAAATTCAAATGGCAAATTAAACTTATTGTAGGCAATATTCAGTAGAAATTAATTTCAAAATGATGTTACGGCTGCCAGCTATGGTCGTTTTTGTATTTTTTTGGCATACCTTTAGTAAGCGATTTTATCATAGAATTTTCAAATCGTAATGATCTTATAGTGAAAATAAACACCAAATATTAAAATCTAGAAAATTTCAAAACTTTTGCGAATGGTAACGCTAAATTTCTTTGCATCCCTATAACTTTCAATGCAGTCATTGGGTAAATACGAAATTCGCACAACAGGTTGACTTTAACGTAAGGCAGAAGAGACATATGTTTTGCTACGGTGCTAGCAAAGGGCTGCCAGCATTAAGGCCCCCACTCACGAGCAGTCCATCAGTCCAAATGGCCTGAGGCCAGGCCAAAATCTCACCGTGTGTGGGAGAACTTGGATGGACTCATGGACTGAAACAACCAATTTGGATTTCCAATCAATCCAAAGTCCATGGACTCAGGCCACAGGGCCTTTTTTTGGCTCGACCGTGTGTGGGAAAATAGTAGGGCGAACTTTGACAATCGATAATATGGACTTATCGTGTGTGTTGAAGCCTCAGTCCAAACAACGTGGCGGTCTTGCTTTGACAAGCTCATTGACTGTTTCTGTGATTATTTTATTTGATCGAAAAATTCAGCGTCATGGATAGTGGTGGCCATGATTTTGTTTTGGAAGTTATCAAATAATATAGGTCACATGAATGTATATTATATTACTTGATCCAAAGCCTGCAACCGCTTGCTAAGTACCGCAAAGTAGCGGTCAATCTTTCGTGAGGAGTTATAGTTTGACTCATATTTGTATCCTTTCGTTTGATAAATGGGGTGACCAACTATAGCAACGTGTTACATGTCGCATCATCCATTCTTAAATAATTTTGCCAATCAGAAGGGTCAAGTGTAAGTTGTTTCACCAAATTTTACAATTTTTGCTACTTCCTTTTTGGCTATCGTTGCTTTATATAGATGCAAGCTGCGATTGCAAATAACTCCTCCATATGCTTCGGATCCATTAATAGATTAAAAATAATTTTTTCTTCAAGTTCATCTTTATTTTTTTCTAAATTAATGACAGAAAATGAAATGGACTGACTGGATCGAGGCTCTATCGTGAGTGGCGAGCTAAATTGGACTTAAACCAAACGGACTCAAGCCAAATGGACTCAGGCCATTTGGACTTCTCGTGAGTGGGGGCCTTTAGGTCATTTTGTTATTTTCGTTCCAATAAATGCTTGCATTAAGTATTTTCATCGCAAACATTTGCAATGAAAATAAGTAAACAATGTTTAAAGTTTCTAAGTTCTGCACATTTTTCGGATGACAACCCCAAACACCCTTCTATCGCTGTAAATTTCGATGAAGTCACCGAAATTAAAATAAGCTTGGATTCTGTTATTACTTAGGGTGTATTAGTTTTAAGTAGGAAAAGTAAATAGTGGTAGAACACACACTCAAAATATGTACAAATCCTCTACTGTTTTTCGAACATTAGTATTTCTAGCGGTTCTGATGCGCTAGGGTTTTTTTTATTCATCGAATAGATGAAACCTGGCATGCGTTTGTATGCTACACAAGAGAAGACAATTTTAGCGGCTGGATCTCGCAAATAGCTTATTTTTTAAGTGTTTGGCAAGAGTTGTACGAAAATGAATAGTTTTTTATGGTTTTAAATCATGACGTGTGTAACCCTATTCACATATGCTTGAAGCAAAATATTCATCTTTTATGCTCTCATATTTGGAACTACCTTTACAATTTCGAAGCCAAATTTCTGTATTTTAGGTGAATTTTCTATAAATTCTGAGGCGCTTTCTTGATAATATTTTGAGAAAAAGCTGTTTTGCTAAATTTCAAGTTTATAGGAACTTCATTTTTGTTCATGCGCAAACCAATGCTAAGACTATTATTCTTTTTCCACTGTTTTTAGATTAGATTTTCAGAGACTATTAAACACTTAAGTGACCAACAAATCAAATTGATCAACAATTCCCCGAGGTATTAGCCTTCTTTATCAAAATAGCCCGTTTTTCACTCATTCAAGTCCTAGTTTCTGACAAATCCAAACATGAGTTTCCTCATGTTTTAAGGGGCCCCACACATCGAGTTTCAGTTCTCTAGTCATGGTGATCAAGCATGAAGCTGCCACGCCTTTTTCTACCTCCTTATTTTCAGGAGTTAGTAGAGATCATTGCCGGTATGTAGACTACAGCCTGCTAAAGTTTCATCGCAATCAGACAAACGGTATCGGTGTCTCAACGGAACACTCAAAGACATTGATTTATATATATTGCACATAGATACTTCATTGATACTTCATTAGTCCACCAACAATTGCCTATTAATTCTATAAAGAGTGAACGTAACCTTGTTTCCTCGGGTGAACGTATCATTGCTTCTAGCTATCACCCTATCTGCATTGTTCTTTGCTTTTCTAAAATGTTGAAATGTCTAGTTTTCAATCGAGTCCCTAATATTTAAAATAAAATATTTTCAGCGCAACATCATATATTTGTAAAAAAAAACCGTGGCACCTTTACGAACCTTGTTAAGTTTTCACATTTAATTACGTTTACTATTGACAGCAACAACCAAGTTGATATTATTTATACTGATTTTGCCAAATTGGCACCGTCAATTATGTGCTGCTTCTAGTCAAACTAAAGCTTTGTGAACCTTTGTTTTCCTGAATCTCCACTTTCTTAATTAAGTGCACTTGTGTTGTCCCTCTCTTTGACATGTCGTTTACTCCTTTCTCCACTTCTTCTGGTGTACCTCAAGGTTATATCTTTGGACCACTTTTGTTCAATATGTTTATCTATTATCTTCCTAGTGATTTTAAATCATCTTGTCTTCTTTATGCAGATAATTTCAAAATATTCCGGGTGATCAAAAATTCTACTGACTTTTTGCTTCTTCAAGAAGATTTAAATGCTCTCTCTGGTTGGTGTAACTGGAACTGTTTGCCCCTTAATGTTTCCAAGTATTTTTATATATCCTTTTTCCTAAAGCTTCAAACTCGCTCATATCTTTTTTATGTTATTTGTGGTACTATCCACTCTTCTGTTGAACATTTCATTGATCTTTGATCGTAAGCTGAAATTCTACATCTATGTCCTCTGGAATAACCACTCGGATTACTGGCTTTCTGATTCGCTCCTGCCACAATTCATTTAGTATTTTTACATGTGTCCACCTGTTTATTACCCTAGTCGGTTCTATACTTGAGTATTGTAGTCAAGTGTGGTGTGGTGGCGCTTCAAATACCTGTCAGATGCTGTTGAATCAGTTCCGCGGAGGTTTACACGCACCTTACTATAGTCTTTCCTACATACCCTACAATGAACGCATATTTCTTCTAAACATTCCTCTCCTTGAGTAACGCAGAGTTTACTTAGATGCGATTTTCCTTTTAAAAGTTTACCATGGCTACTTATCTTCCTTGTTAGCATGTTTGATCGTTGCACGTACTGATACATTCTTCTACTCTCCTGTTTTGCGACTTGGTCTCCCTACACATTTTATTGGCATCTTTAAAAATTTAGTTCGTTGTAAAATATTTGTTTCTAGTTAGTTTTTTGTTCTTGTTTTCTATGGATTTGTTTTATTATTTTTCATATAACCTATTTTTGCCTAGTTACTAATCTTACTTTACTGTATTTTGCTTTACTCAATTTAATTTTTTAATTTTTACTTTACTTCGTTTTATACACATACATATTTATATATTTACTTATTAGCTTTTACTTTTCCTTTAATAAATATCAAAGCATTTCCTTCTGGATTTCAAAGAATTCAACTACAACAAACTTTCAAACAAAAACTTACCTAACAAGTCCCAAGCTTCAAACACACCATCAGTCCGACACAAAAATAATATCGATGGGCGATCTAAACTCCATTCGACCCGAGTCAATGATGCCGGGCGTTTCCTCCAGAAAATTGGCGTCCACAACTTTTCTTCCTTCCAAATCGCTAAAACGTTCTTACCGATTGAAGCCAATATCTGATCACAAAATGGATTTCGACGAATCTCCAAAACAGGTCCGTCGTGAACGACAGCAAAACAATCACTAGACAGGATCACCTCTTTATTGATTTCCGTCGACTGAACGAAATCAAATCCTTCCCACACAAACTTCTCAAGTCCACCAAGCATCGTAGAAACAACCATATGCTGGTGAAACTTCTTGTTTTTTACCTCTACCACTTTGACTGGGACACGCATGGAAACTTTGCGACCCCTGTCCATATTGTCTCTAGAAACATACTCGAACTTGGCACGATTGAAAAGAAGCGATGTCAAAGGATGTTTGTGCTCGATTATGAATTGAGGCTTGAAAATCCGATCGAACTTCTTGTACTCAGACACGTCCTGGATCAATTGTTTTGGCATATTTCGATTAGCACTAGTAGCCAATCGTTTCCTATCAACAGGGGCGTCCAGATTCCAAAACGATATCGTCCCATCCATCGACGATGTTACAAAAAATCGGTTTTTCGCTGTGTCTGATTCTCGTGCTTGTCCGGTCACCGTTACATAATGATTCCGTCCAATCCATTTGATGTTCGTCACCGGCCCACTATGGGAGAATGCCAAGGAACTTATAGCAGCTGGTCGAATGACCATCGTTTCGCTGGCCGGCTTTGTCCAACTCAAATACTGCCGCATTATACTACGATAGCGAATCTGAGCAGTGGTTAAGACTTCAGAGACGTCGCCTTTGGTCACACGACCACGGACATCCCAAATGATGATTTGACCATTAATCGTTCCACCAATCAGAAGATTGTCATCGTAGGGACAAAATGAAAGCACTGTTACTTCACGTGGCGTTTCAAATTCCAGTGTGTGATGAAGCGAGTCGTCGAAGCTCCACATGAGAACGGGATTGGCTTCGAGGACAGTGCGTCTGACCACATCAACTTTCGAATCTCCTGTTTGGAAATGTCTCATAATTAGAAAAGAATAGAAAACAAAATAATATTATACCAGATTCACTGGTCGCCAAAGTACTAAAAGTATACGATGTCGCCAACAAGCCGGAAAGTGTTGGATACCAGTCTACACTACAAACATAGCGATTAATACTTCGTGATATGTTCGCGAAACACAGGATCTCTTTGAGGAATGGTATGGAGTACTTAGGAACTTTAGTGGCAGAAATTAGTTCGTAATCATTTCTAAATGAAGAAAAGACGTGAAATACATCAAAAATTTCCATTAAATTGATCTATAATAATTTCGATTACTAATTTACTACATTTAAAATACTAATAGCCCCGTCATTTTAGCAATGAACCTCGGAATGAGAGATAATAAGCTGAATTTTTGTATATACCTTCATTTCGGGGTCCTCAAAGTTGCCTCAAAAGTCTCATAAAATCTCGGGCCTACGTCAAAAGTTATTCAAGTTCAAAGATGAGAAAAAACAGTTTTTTGCGATTATCTTGGTTTCTATTGCTCCAATGATGTTAACAAATACACTCTAAAAAGTGGGTCTAAAATTACTTTTTTGATAAAAGTAAATATATTCATTTTTCAGTTTAAAATAACGAATCACAATTTTTTTTACACATTGGATGTGCATTTCTTGCTTTTACGTCATTTCAGCTGAATAATAAATAGTTTTTTATAAACCTTAGCAAAAAAAAAGGGTAAATTTACTACTTCGTTACTCTCATTTACACCAAAGCTGTAAAATTGTATCATTTGCTCAAATTTGACTTATTATTGATGTAACATTGTGACGAAAGACGGTGATTTGGCTAGACTGAGCTAGTCTGACATTTCGTGATATTTGCTTTGAATAGCAGCAGTTAAGTGTCAGTCTTTTCGTGTAATAAGTGTAGAAGTGTAGCTATAAGTTAATTAGAAGTGTAGCTATAAGTTAAATAGAAGTGTAGCAATAAGTACTATAAGTTAATGTGTGTAATGTGTATATTGTGTATATATCAAATTAAAATAAATTATAAACTTACAAGGAATTGTAAAAAGTTTTTGTATTTGATAAGAAAAATATTTATATTTTCCTTACTTGATTTGATAGGACTCTCGCCTTTTTTAACATTTAAAGTTACCTATTTACAGGCTTTTGTTAATGATATTTAATTTTGGGGAAATATTTGGTGTTATGGTAGCTACCTGTCTTGAGTGACAGAATTTCGGATCATTAATTTTTTTCAATTTTATTGAAATTGAAACTTATCTAGAGGTTAGGTGAAATTCCTGCTTAAGTAGTGCAAACTTCCTAAAATTGTTCGCAATAGATACCTTTTGATGTCATTTGTTTGATAAAACATTCTTTAGGTGAGTTTTTGGCACTCTTGGGCAGGGTAAGTTACCTAAAGTTACTTTTACTTACCCTGCCCAAGAGTGCAAAAACGCACCTTTTATTATCGTTTGTTTTATATATTTTTATGGATATTCATGAATAAATTGCGCTTATTACCCTAAAAGACTCGTAAAAGGTAGCCTTTGATACATAAATTTCATGCGTTTCCGTCCTAAATTTACATCTTTTTAGCAGTGGCGTGGCGTTCATGGAAGCAAGGGAAGCATTGCTTCCCTTACATTTGGCTGACATAAATTTAAAATTGTTTGTTCTTCGAAATCTTGAAATAATCGCGTATAAACATTTATTAAAAAAAATTATCAAATCAAATTGTGAACATCTCACACAGTTGATTTGGTAACACCACAGAATGAAAATAATGAAAGCACAACAACGGCTTGGAAGCAACGTAAAAATTGCATCTACGACCATTTATTTGACCCCATGTAGACTAGACTGTGAAGTCATTAAAAAAAATGTGTGTATACGATCTGTTTGGAAGCAATGAAGATGTTGCTTCCAAGGGGAAATTAAATTCTCAAGAGAGAGACTCAGAGCGGAGCTGTGAACCATTGCCTCCTAGAAGTACGGGCCGTCAGGCTATGTAATTGTTCTTGCTGTGACGTCATGGCGATAGGCAATTTTGACATTTCCACGAGGAAGTGCCGACACACACGGAGATTTCACTTGCGGTTTTCAAGCTAAAACATGATTAAAACGTTAGTTTTTTGTGCGTGGACGCGTTGTAGTAATAATATTTAGTCATAACTTGAATTTTGTGTCAATCAATTGTATCGATAGTGAATGGACACAAGACGGTACATAGCCTAACACCAACTGATAAACATTTCGTAGCGAATTTTTCACATTATACCGCACGCACCGCATTAATATGTGTTTTAGCTGTTCACTAGCACTGTTCCGCGGATCTCACTTTGTTTTCACTTCACTCACTTCAACACAACCTGTACAATTTACGATTTCCCGCAGACGTCCCATAAGACTGCGTGTGTTTTTCACCACATTTTGGCCAATTGCTGTGACGTCATCATTCTGCATTACGGCCCGTACTTCTAGAAGGCATTGTGTGAACGCATGACTACTGTGGAACTTATTTCTGCGTTCCCCTCACTAGTAGCAGCGTAATTGTTATTGTTATCATTTTACTTTGCTTGTACAGATTTTTTGTGAATGAAGAATGCTTGGTGTGAGCGAATTTGACTTACGATATCTTATTTATTCATTCACCAAAACAAGGTACAAAATCACATATTAAAAAAAGGACATCAAATTAAAATAAAAAATGGAAAAGTAAAGTAAAGTAAAGGAAAAAGTAAAAACAAACATATTAAATAAGTAAAAAACAAATTAAAAAAAAAGAGTAACAAATAAATTAATAAATAGCAATCAATAAATAAACATTGAGTGCGTTTATGCCGTAGCCAAATTAGTGAGCTCTGCTTATTTAGCAGCGGTATAAACCACTTTTAAATTAGCCGAGCTTGCTATTTTGGCTTCGCTACTTTAGCGCTGCTAAAATTTAGCGCGGTTCTAAGTGTGAAGGTAGCAGTGATATAAACACTATAACAGTGATAAATAGGATTTCTAGTTTCGAGTGACATTCGCAATCTGGAAGCCTTGGTGCAAGGGTGTTTTTGTTCTTAGTATTGAGCTCCTTTCAGATATTACGCCATTTTTGCTTTGGTTAATAAGCTGTACGGTGTAAACGCTACTACTATAGCAGCGCCAGTTTGGCAACGCTATTTTAGCTACGGCATAAACAAGGCCATTGACATAAAAGCCATAGCTTAAGGTTAAGGGTACGGATGGCATGGAAAAGAGAGGACTTGAAGGATGATTTGGAATTCGTAGGGGTATATAAATTGCTTATTCTGTTGAATACTCTGCAGTATCTATTTACTGGCTCATTAGCTCCATATGTGGTCGAATGAGAATATTCTTTTAGGAAACGATTGTAACTGGTGTTCCTCACAGGGATATTTATCAAAATTTTATTATTCAGGAATTCTACATTAATAGCGCCTCTGACGTCGAATGTGAAGCAGGCCGATATCATCATTCGTAAAGGGGTAGGCTATTAAAATCATAAGGATTGTGTAGCTCTCGCAAGGCGAAAAGTAAAAATTGCTTTTGTATTCACTCGAGTCTGTCACTGTGGTTTTCAAAAGCAGGATTCTAGCTAATGCAAGCGTATTCGAGAATAGGACGTACGAGTGAAGTGTATAAAGATCTTGTGAACCGACTACGAAATTCTTTGGCACGTCTTTTGATGAAGCCAAGTTGTTTGTTTGCACGAGAAAGTATTTTATCGTAGTGTAAAGTGAAGCGGAGTTTTTCATCTAAGATAATACCGAGGTCAACAATGTTATCAACTCGAGTTAGCACATTATTACCGAGGAAGTACGTATTGTGTGTGACCGTGCATGTGACAAGCATTGCCAGAGGCTGTGAATTCAATAAGTCGTTATTTTAAGAGTTTTATTTATGATTTATATTAAGACATTATTTTTTGTATGTTCTATTTTGTATAGAAACTTTTATGAAGGTGTTTTCAATTGGCGAAGGCATTAAGTCACTTATAGCCTATAGGATGTGGTAGTAATAGATGAAGTTGTAGACTAGAATTGTGTAGAATTGAATGTGTAAAATTACTGTGTAAAATTGCATGATACTTTTGATTGATATTTGAAATAGTGAAAGGTTAAAATAAGTGAATGTGTTGACTTGTTCTGTGGGTCAAAATTTTAGAATTCGTCAACTTATTTAATATTCATATCACTGGATTTCGGTAATTTGCTGAAAAAAAGGAAATCATCAACCAGGACCGATCGAAACCGAATTCGAAAATTGTCTCTATAACAAAGAGATATACCTACTCGACAGCTTGATCGCAAAATTAATAAATGAAAAACTCGGAATGGATCATCGGTTGTAATATTCAACAAAAATAGTTTTGCTGGTCATATGTGCTATTTTCAAGCGTTTCAGACAAATGGCGAAATATCGGATTTTGTAATTTAAATAATGTTAAAGAACATAAAACACATAATAGAACCTAAAATTTGCGACAAATTTTATTTGAAACATTTTTTCATGCGCTCAACCGTTTTTCCTATAGAAGGCGGTAAGCGCGCAGCACTCAGCCATATGTACTGTAATGCAAGGTCAAACGTGAAACCTTCAGTTTTGAATTATTTGTATTATTTATCAGTAAATAAATTGTATTTAATAGCATTTTACCTATTTTTAATATTTTCATTTAATTATATTTACCTTCTTTGTGTGATTAAAAACTAATTAAATGAAATACTGTTTATATATGCAAATTTATAGAAAGTAGATTTTAAGTAGTAAAATAATTATGTATTTGAAAATGTGGATTTTTTTAAATATTTAATATGTGGATTTTTTTAAATGGAAAAACATAGAAGAAATGCTGCTTTTTCGAAATCTTATGAAGTTTGTTTTGACAAAACAATGATTGTGGCAATTAGCCAAGAAGAGGTTTTGTCAAATCGATGTAATAAAAAGAAACTTATTGGTATGCTCATTGAAAAGTTTGAGAGTGTAAATATAACAACAAAACAAGCGAGAGATGATGCTGATGCTGATGCATTACAGTACATATGGCTGAGTGCTGCGCGCTTACCGCCCTCTATCGGAAAAACGGTTGAGCGCATGAAAAAATGTTTCAAATAACATGTGTCGCAAATTTTATGCTCTACAATTAATTGGAGCAATAGAAATCATCATTGGAGCAACAGAAACCAAGATAATCGCAAAAAACTGTTTTTTCTCACCTTTGACCTTGAATAACTTTCGACGCAGACACGAGATTTTATGAGACTTTTGAGGCAACTTTGAGGACCCCAAAATGAAGGTATATACAAAAATTCAGCTTATTATCTCCCATTCCGAGGTTGACCACTTTTTTATGCTAAAATGACTGGGCCAAAAGAAAACTTCTGGCTATAACTTTTAATAAATTGGTCAACATCAAATAAAATATTTAATATTTGTATCTATTGAAAATCTATGATATCTACGTAAAAATAATATCAAATAGCGCAAGTCTACCTATACATGTCCACTTGATTGAATTCTAACGTTTCCAATAAGTTCTTCACCTGATCCGAGAGCTCTGGCGGCGGTTTTGGTGGTTCCGGCTCTGGAGTTTTATTTTGCATTGGACTGCCTGCGCGACTAGTCGGTTTCGATTTTTGCTTTTTCTTCCTGGCCTCAGCATCAAGCTCATCATCAGATGGATCTAAGCCCACATCTGAACCAAAAAATAAATAATTAAAATCAAAAAAGTTATCATCATTATAGATAGTTGTAGAAAGCAATAAATATTTTCTATAATAAAACATTCTATTCATTTTTCTATTCAAAAAATACTCGCAAGCTTTCGTTCACGTAAATTACACGAAAGCCAATATGCCTCACCATCAGTATTAATCTCATACAAGTACTGTGACCATGCATTCGACGGAAACGTAGGATCTGTCTGTTGTTCCAAATTGACTCTAGTCGGAGCACTTTGTATTGCCGCGTCAACTCGTCTCCTGAACACATTCTCGAACTTCTTATCTCCTGGCACTAGCTCCACATATCCATCGCGTACATCGCCACTGTAGCGATGCTGGAACATGGTCTCGGAATGTTTAATCGGAAAAACACTTTGGATTTCCACATCGACAACGGTCTTTCGCTCGGAAGGTAATCCCAGCTCGACTTCCCTTTCGCTCCCCAACGTTACCCAACGACGACCTTTCTTGGCCATCGCCTGATTCAGCAGCCATCGTTGATACGTTTCCATTGTCTTGATAATGTCACTGGCTCGCCTGATTGCCTCGAAATTCGTATAGACCAGGAAAATATCCGTATCTTCCGAGAGTGTCGGTGCAAAGCCAATTAGGACGACATCATCCGGTTTCATCCCGGTAAATTTCTCTTCTTGCGGCTCTTCCGTCAGGACAACGGACTCTTCGGGTAGATACTCGCGAACGACTTTGTACTTGACCTGCTTCCATGGAAATTCAGAACTGACATTTACACCGACCTCAATGCCCATATCCCTTTGTTGAAACTCACTAGAAAGAACGGAAGTAAATAAAATGTATTCTTACCTTTTAAATAATTTCACATTTTCCAAATACTACAAATTTAATTAAATATTTGAAGTGGTATCGGTGGATTCTTTGTAAAAATTTCTTTGGAAGAGCTTCATGAGAAGAAATTTCTTTTAGAAGAACTTATCATAGATAGCAAAATAAGTTCCAAAATAACTTTTTGAAATTCAATCAAACTCAAATTCAATATTAATTTGTGCGTAATTGAACTCTAATTCAATTTTATTTGATATCTATCTCAAGCTTGCCAAAGACGTACAACACTACATAGTATGCCCGTTTTCAATATTTTAATCCGTTAGCTATTCAGTAATTCAGTTGGATCACCAAAGATTCTCTAATCGTGACCGTTTTCCAATGTTGCTTCAAGCATCGATGAATTTACATTTGTTTGCGCAAATGGTTGTTAATTTTCGTGCCCACACAGAGTTTAAATGAACTTAGCGAATGTCAAAAATGGTAATGTCAAATGCAATTTGCTATGTATTCACATGTATTTAAAAACTGATGGTTTAATAGCTAAACAATTTAATTCAATATAAAACTTAACAAAGATTATGATAGCTTTCGTGGGTATGACGACCGGAAGATGACTGACATTCAATGATCAGGATGAGTCCAGTTCAACTTGAAGTTTTGTCAAGCTCCGATCTCCGATGTTTGACTTCAGGTGGCGCTATGCGCAGTTGGTGGTGCATGCATAATACAATTAAAACAATGAAAAGCTGCCGAAAAATCTGTCTTTTTTCAATTTCACAGATCATATAGGATATCCGACCTCAGATTTGGTATTTAGCATGGAAAAATGTCTAAGCATTCAATGCACACAATTGCGGAAAATTGCTGTTTCAAAAAATCTACTATTAAATGTAAATGAAAATGTTTTAAATGACACCTCATCGACACCTTACGTACATAAATTTAGTGGAAGCAATTAAATAAAAAGTCGTCCAAATTATGTATCACTTCTCTCTTCCCTGTCTTTTTCTGGGTCTGGCTTGCCTGCCCATGCCTGAGAACTATCTCCTGTCCTGTGCGGACAAAGCTCCTTCCACTTGTGCTTATGCATATTGCAGCTAGTAATGCATTCATAATGGATGAATCATACGTAGCATGCCTCTTTTTCCGTAACATATCCGCCCCACGTTTTCATAACTCACTTCAGCCGCGTTGAGCTAGCAAAGTGGGGGTCGAATAAAACCGTGCTTCGCTAATGCCGACTTGGAACCTTTACGGCTATTCTAGGGGGGGCACTGCTCCATAGGGCAAATAATTTTTTTCTGTTCCATTTATGTTTTGCCATCAAAGCTCTTGGAAGGCTCTCAATTAGACTTCAGTCTAGCTGAGATACTCTGGCAAGTCGTCTTATACTTTAAAATTGCTACAAATGGTGTTCAAGGTGAGGCGCTAACATTTTTTTGCTCTATGTCCTTCTAGTTGCAATACTCATTACCTTCCTATCCTTTGAGTATAACCATTTTAATATCCCTCTGGCTGTAGCTTGTTTAGTATTTGTCTTTCGAGGTTTTTGGCTCAGGGCGCAATCCAGAAGCTGACTTTGGATTACTAGGTTTGTGATCCAGCGCCATTTCCAGTCGAAGTCATCCGAAGAGTCCCTGTGCCCCTTTTTGTGGAAGCTGTAACTTTGACTGACTTTGGTGGTTACTCTTGCTCTAAACTTGCCGATTTTCCCAAGTTTGGTTTGATTTGTCGTTGGACTACGTGGCGTAGATGCGGCGCCACCATCACGTCCTTTCATTTCGACCAAGCTAAGGAGCATTGTTGGGCTCAGAACAAGCAACAAACTTGTTCGTGAAAATCATTGATACCCAGTTAGAGCCGAACATGCCGCTAAGACATAGTCAGAAGCACTTGGCTGGCGTTGGAGTGGGGAAAGGAATATTATCGACGACAACCAGCTATTACAACCCAGTGTGGTCCCTCTTCTACTAATCCTGCTAAGAGCAATGGCTAAAAGAAGACAATGTCTGCCCACTGTGAAAGCAACACTCCGCCTCTCGCAGACCTTAGATCAGGAACCCCTCGGAAGATGTTTCAGATCTGAAGGAAACGAAACCTAAAACCAGCAAGAGAGACCAGCGAACTCTTTGGATGAAGTAGCATGATCCACCGCTGGTGGGAACGTGTCAGCCAGCCGATCCACTATCAAAGATCTCGCCTGTATATGATATGCCTATACAGATCCGGTCAGTTTATTCAGTAGTGCCAGAGGAACTAGTAAGATTTCAGCAGTATTTGGGAAACCTTCAACAGAATATGAATGAGATAATGTATCGCCCAGTAGCGCAGGGTCCTCCGTCTCTAAGAGTAGGCACGTTCCCTTGTAGAGATTATCCTCGTATGCCTCGGACTGAGCAGATACGGTTCCATTACAACCGAACTGTGAACATCGTGGAAGGATGGAGGTTGAAGAATGGAGGTTGAAGATGTCGGGGAGGGATTCATCTTTACCAGTCGACATATTACTATATCGGGTCTCAGCCCTCACACACCAAACATTAGGCGTAAATTTTGCCCTGCTGTGGCAGTAACTGCACCAGCTTTTCAATGCACTAGCAGTATATTGTTACTGGCATTACCACCGTGCTGGCACAGAAGTCGAGTAAGGAGTATCTTATGGACCTGATTCGGAGGTGAAAGAAGCACACCAACAAGTAATGCGATGATTTCCATTCGGAGATCCTACCCCTAGCAAACCGTCTGGAATGTCCTTTGCGTGATGTGGAGTTAGCTGACATACTGCAGCGCAACCAGCTACCATCATAGCGATTGTTGGGTGAGGCACAATAGTGCAGAGAATTTCGAAGTACAACTTCGAAGTCACTGTAATTCTTCCCACTAGAAACATCATTTGGCGGAATTACATGAACAGACACCAGACATAAAAGACACACCAGATGCTGAGAGGGGAATAGAAGCAGCGACAGCCTTACCTGCCAGCTGGAGCTGCCGGAAGATGCGACGCTATTTCGATGACTACTTGAAGGAATGGAGAATATTCTGCTATGGTTGTGGCAAAGCGGAGACGCAACTGCGCCATATGTTAACAAAAAAACCTACTACAAGGAATGCCATACAATATCATGAAGCGTCGGCCCTGAGCAACTCATCTGCCTGCTCTGCTGACAACCCAACTGGAACACTAGTTCCGGTATTAAATTCATTTCCTACTCACTTCAGACTTCAAACATCTTAAGCTCTTCTTTTCGAGCGATTGCGGAGATATGTTGTAGCACGAGCTCGGATATTTGCATCTGAGGCCGTAAATTTTGTTGAACCTCGTACTAAATCTAAACGCTAGACGTTTAAGCTTCAGAATTTTTATAAAAGCATACGTAGTTGTATTTATTGACTTCATTCGTGGACGTGCCTTCGGTTGAAGTCAGGCGTTATGAGCAGGTTCTTTTATTTGGCCTACCAATGGCGAGTTTGATAGATATGGGAGCCGCCGTGAGTGTGACAGCAGTTGACTTTACGCGATCTTTGCTCGGTAGAAATTTTCTTCCTAAACAGAGGTTTTTTTACTTGGAACCGTAAACCGAAATCACATTCCGAGGGCTCATCAAGGTGTTAACATTATGGATGATCTAAACCCTTAGTCAAAATATTTATGTGGAAGTGGATTTCACCCTGCCCGCAGACCAGTTTCATCATCATCGGGGCACTACAGCCCGAATCGAGCCTTAGCCTCCTTAATTCTTCGCCCCCATTCGTCTCGGTTCAGTGACCGCGTCCTCAAGTTCGGTGCTTCTAGAAGTGATCTGCTGTCAGCAGCTATCGAATCCTCCCAGCGCTTGCATGGCTTACCGACTGGCCTGGCTCCGCTCGCTCGCCCCTTGAGAGACCGGTTGGGGATTCGATTGTCGCTCATTCGTTCGACGTGGCCAGCCCATTGTAATTTTTGTAGTCGTATGACGGTAGAGACTACCGGCTCGTCATATATGGTATACAGCTCGTTGTTGTATCAGATTCGCCATCCATCTTCTTCGTATTGGACCAAAGATCCTTCGCAACACCCTTCTCTCGAACGTACTCAAGGCTTTTTCAGACACCTGGGTCATTGTACAGGTTTCGCTTCCATAGCATAGCACAGATCTAATAATTGTTTTATAGATGCGAAGCTTCGTATTCTTGTGTACGCATCGGGTGTGGTGGCAAGTGGGAAGCACTGAAAAAAATGTCTTATTGGTTAATTGGATCCGTCATTTGATTTCGTTAAGCTCATTTCCATCCTTCGAGAGGTTCGTCCCTAGGTACACGAAGTTGTCTACGTTTTCAAGGTTATAGTCCCCTATCGTTATGTTTTGTCTTATAGGCGTCCTTTTCCTTGATTGAGTCATAACTTTTGTTTTTTGTTCGTTAATTTGAAGACCAACTTCCTTGGCGGTTTCGTCTAGAGCTACAAATACTTCCTTGGCGTCGTTGAACGAACGTGACATAATGTTGATGTCATCAGCATAAGCTACTAGCTGTGTCGACTTAAATAATAGAGTTCCTCTCGTGTCAACGGGAATTTTTCTGATGACGTACTCAAGTGCTAAGTTAAAGAGTACCGGAGCTAATCCATCCCCTTGTTTTAGCCCTGTATTCGTCGAAAACAAGTCAGTTATATTATTCGGAATCAGCAATTGTGACGTGGAGTCCGTCATGGTCATTTTCACCAGTCGCACCAACTTTGCTGGGATTCCGATCGGCAGCATGATGTTATATAATGCAGTTCGGTTGATGCTGTCGTACGCTTGTTTGAAATCAACGAATATTTGATGGACATCAATGTTGAATTCCCAGCATTTTTCCTAAATTTATTTGACCGTAAATATTTGGTCAGTTGTCGATCTTCCACATTTGAAACCACCTTGATATTCACCAAGAATTTTCTCAGCGTGATGGGCTATTCTTAACTCTGAAATCTTTGTCAAGAGTTTTGCACCATCTTTATTTGTTCATTCATTGTTCAGCATTGACTGCTCCCCGATTACCATCTCAACAACATTGTGGCTTGCTTCCCTTCGTTTGCTGAGGAGGGATTGGGGAGAACCACTCTAATGACGCATGGTATCGATACAGCGACTCGGATGCCAATTAATCAACGGCATTTTTCTGTGTCTCCAGCCACTAAGAAACACCTTATCGAGAAGTTGATAGAATGCTGGGATGAGGAGTGATCGACAAGTCTAAAAGTCCCAGGTCATATCGAGTAACCTTAGTCAAGAAACCATCTAAGGTACGCCTGTGACTAGAGGAACGGAAGCTGAACATGGTTATTGTGAAAAATACCTACCGCTTTCCACTAATAAACGGAATTTTGAGTATATTCTTCAAGACCACGTGCATCACAAGACTGCACCTGAAGGGTGCCTTCTGGTAAATAACTTGGGAGGAGGGTACCAAAGAGAAGACAGATTTCACCGTGCCCGGATGTCCCCAATGTCGCACCTCGTTGACATGGTAACTCCGCCGCATCTTAAGCACCAAGTGTTCGTATTACACGACAATTTGTTGATTCTAATCGACGGTTATGATGATCATCTGACGGTACTTCATGGAGTTGTCTTCCAATTCCAATAAGTTGGTCTTAACATCAGCATCCGAAAAAGTAAGTTCCTCTTAAAGGATGTGAGGTATCTAGGTCATATAGTTGGTGACGGGTACGTTATAACAGATCCCGACAAAGTACGCGACATTGTTGACAACGTTGGCAGATATGAGGTCCAACTAGTGATGAGTCTGCGTCCGTACGTTGACGTATGCGCCGAGGTAAACCACGCAAAGCATATGTTGCACCCAAACATAACTTACCGAACAGCCAGAAAAGTGGCATGCTCCTTAAGCAACCTTTTGCTCAATTTTTACTATGAGCAGTCCGTACGTAAAGTGGTAATGAGATACGACTTGACATACGTTCGCTTATGCGTTGTATGAGCACTTAAATTCACTCATGTTTGCGTGCGTCAAAAAGTGCCTTTTTTGCTCTAAAACCGGTCGGTTTTGACAGACGATTCCGGCCGCAGACTCATCTTTGGTTAGGGCTATGCTCTGGAGGTGCAGTACGTTTGCCAAGCCATCATATCAATGAAATCACTACAAATGGTTACCGCCCCTTTGTGATGAGAAATTAAAAAGTGACAGAATGAATAAACATCAAATTTATATCCTACATATCATCTGATTTTTTTGTACTATTTTTGAATTAGCGTCCGTAGAGTGCTAAAAATAAGTAAAGCTATAAATATATCTAATTAAACTTAATACTAGTCATTCATTTTGTCCTGTTAGCTCCCATTTCATTTCAACCTTTAATGGCTACTTATTTTAGTTTCGAAAGATATAATTTGAAAATTGTTCACGACCCGATTCTAGACCATTAATACACAACACTCATTCTCTAGACTACTTAAAGAATGACATATCAAAGAATATACGCAATGAATGCAAAACTTTAACAAAATTAAATAATTTTTCCGCCCAATTGCTACAATTGACCAAGAGTCACCCAACTGCTACAAATCTAACCAAATTATCAAAAATTATCTTACTCGAGTGCCACTTTATAGCATCCTGGCATATTAGTAAGTAGCTGCCATGCATCGTCAATATCGAAATCTTTAAGATAGTCGAAATTATCTACTGATATCGCATCCAGAGACAATCTGGTTGGACGTCTCTCCGATCTGAGAAATAACATCATCAATTAATTTCATATGCTACCAGCGTAAAACACACTAATGATTGTTTCTTACGTCATAGAGGGTCCATCGATCAAAGATGTTTTATCTTCATCCTCGATTTTCGTTGATATTTCCGATATCCTCGAAGCCATTTTTCCGGGTTTTCTCTTGACCCCTGACACTCGAACTTTTTCCAACAGTCGTCGGTTACTCTTCTCATGTGTGAATGTTTAAAAATCTTTTCTATACATAAGCACTTTTGACGTTATAAAACTGATAGCTTAGCGTTTATTTCCGAATCTTGAAGTCATTACAGATTATAAAATAGACATTGTTTGATCAATAAATGCATTTATGTATTCACGCAGATATTATCGCTATGGTGAAATATTTTCGCGCCATCAATCTATGATAGCATTGAACGTTTTAAAAGGTCTTGTTGACAAAGTTAGAATTAACTTCAGTCGTTAGTTGGCGCTATCATCACGAAAGAGAAGACTAACATTCTTATTGACATTTTCTGTCTGGAGTGAAAATTACGATGTCCGAGTAGTGAGTGTCGGAAAGAAAAAAATATAATTTGCATTAAAGGTGTATAAAATAGTTGCTGAAATACCACAATAGTCTATAGCGCAAAAAGTAAGTGTTAAGTGATGTTTTCAAGAAGTAATAATGATGTGTGTGAACTGAATGGTCAATCTAAGTGAGGAGATTTTGGGGCAGTCGTGAGAATCGATTTTTCGATGTGGAAAAGATGACACATCTGCTATGCGTATTCTGCCTCGACTGGATTCTAATAAGGATAAAGATCGTGTAAATCTTTTCCTAAGATTTGATAAGAATGAACCAAATTTTAAAAACGCACTTGGTTCGCAAAGAAGTTATCGAAGCTACTAACGTGTAATTTTTAAGTGGTGACATCATCAGAACCTAACTTGTACTGCAAATCATACGAAGAAAGATGGAAGTTCAATAGTGCTTGAGTCTGCCGGGCGGAGTTCATTGAATCTTACATTGAACGATAGAAACGGGTTAAAAAATAGTATTGATGTTAACAATTAAAACATAAAAAACTATCAAATATGATTGGGGATTTTTCAATTTCTAACCAATCATTGGCTCATAGTCAATCAGAAATATACTGTTTTTGTGGAAAAATTTAGACATGTATGATTTGAATGAAAACGCTACTTTTTACACATATCTTTTGTTGAATATTTTTTCTTGGCTTTGGGACGATTTGGCATACAAATAACTTTCAGAATTTTTTCTCCGGTTTTATCCAAGTTTTATCCAATCTTCCTGCAAGTTGTTTCTGAAGTCCGTATTACATAAAAAAGTAAACAGTGTACGAACATGTCCTCTTCCATATACTTTACAAATTGTCTGGAAAGTACTTGGTGATCTAAATTTTTCTCTTTGTACAGTATGACCATGAGCTTAAGGTTTTATTTGATTTATTGGTATTCAAATATAGATACACCGAGTTGAGTACAAAAACCAATCTGCTTTTTTCTCAAAAAAAAAAAAAATAACCTTGCTAATTGCGAACCTAAATAATATCACCCTAAATATAACAATATCACACAAACTACATCATCAAATAATTCCATGTATAATTTTCTAATCCATTAATATATTCTACAGAAAGACGAAATCACTAAAATATGGATCGTAAGGCGGAGCTAGAGCGTAAAAAAGCCAAATTGGCTGCTTTGCGCGAAGAAAAAGATCGGCGGCGACGTGAGAAAGAAATCAAAGACATGGAAGAAGCTGCAGGTCGTGTTAGTGGTGTGCACGATAAAGACCAAAGAAAAGATCTGGACGAAATGCTATCATCGTTGGGTGTCGCTCCCGTTTCCGAAGTACTTTCGTCGTTGTCGTCGGTAAACTCAGTAACGCCCGACAACTCAAATAACCAAACTCCTGAAGGCAGCTTGCAACCTATTAGTTTGAACGGCACCAGGTAAATTATTCATATTAAATCGCAGTTGGTTTTCCTATATATTTTTCTATCAACTGAAATTAATGATTTTCGATTTAATTATTTATTGAATTTGACTTCTTTATTAAATTATTATTGAACTCCCATGAAACAAATTTTGAGTTAACTCGACTTGATGCACCACAGCTGGCAAATTCTACCACCAGAGGGCAAATAACTGGTAGCAGGGGTCGAAAATTGAAGAAAAACACACCAAATTATGCGAAAAAAAAACTCGAGAAGACAATACAATTAAAAAAAAAAACAAGCAAAAAAACCCGCAAAAGCAAACACACAATCACAAAAACACCAACATGCTAACGAAACATCTATCGGCAAAATTCATGTAACGGCTGTGTGGTGCATCAAGTCGTGTTTTACCAAAATTTTACTATCCAAACACATCCTAGAACTTCTTTGAATCATTTAAAATTTTCAACTATTTCATTTCAGTACCGGTCGCCGAAAACCAGTGAACTTAAGCGTTGTAAGCGTTCAGACAACAAACATTCCACCAAAAGAACAAGTAACATACTCGAAACAGACACAAACCAACAGTACTGGCGGTCATGAGCGTGATGGTGGGTTCTTACACTTTTATCGATAATATCGTTGTAGTTGATGTTGCTCTTTTAACAAGTTCTATTAACTACCATACCATTTAGTTGAATACCCTAACAATAATTTTTTCCAGTAAGTTCAAGTTTTGCATGTGATCTCGAGCACATAAACATTCACTAATCCCATTCAGATTTAACACAGTTGAATTTCTATGGAGTAAATAGTAGAAAACTCTGCTTAGTGCGTCGTCTTGCATTGAGTTGTTTTTTTTTCTATAATTTTTACCTATTAGTGTAGTATAAAATGTGATTCATGCGCCTGGCATAAAGACAATGTAAAACAATCTGGCGAGTAGGTATACATAATTATACTCTATTATCGATATACAATCATGTAAAATTGTGTAAAAACATTCTTATACACTTAGAAGCAATGTTTTTATGAAATTCTTTCCTTATCAGTTGGTTATTATCACCATGAAAACATTTTCATGCAAGTTTCAAAAGTCATATACTCTTCTATAAATACTCTTCAATCACCAATCATAAACAATACGTAGCTGCATCAGACAGCTGCTGCGTGCAAGCTGGTTAAGATGTTTCACATATTTTTAATTCATTTGACTCTTAAACGTAGATATATATAAACTGACCATATTTCATAGTATAATGGCTTGAATGTGGTCTATTCTTGTTAACACCTCAAAGCCAATACATTTATGGTCATAAATGCTACTACATTCTATACCAAAAAATCTGCAAGCAAACTTATCGTACTATAAACGAACTGCATAGTTGTGGTATTGCAAAGTTAGGTAAAAGGTGGCAAGTGGACGCTTCTTCTTCTTATAGTAGGCAATCATTGATTCAGTGTCCAAATCCCCTTGTTTTATATATGTGTCCAAAAACAGGAAACTTACGCAATTATTTTCATAACTGTTTTAATAGTTATGAAAATAATCGCGTGAGTTTCCTGTCAACTTTAAGACGCTGTTATCTTGGAGCGCAACGTAACATCGTAGCATGTACTATTCTTTTGGGTGATTAAGTGCTAACCTGCACATCATCTCCTTTACCTGGGACCACCATTGAGCATTGCATGGCGAGGTGGTTGGCGTTCTTCTATCTTTGAGAATCAGAACCATTTTTGATCGCGGATTATTTTCAGATCGGTATATACTGTCGCCCCTATTCAAATTTTCTTCTAAATGTATTACATACTGCAGTACTTTGCATGATGGACCTATCACGCAGCATCTTACAACGCGGGGAAATAGGAAAATCTCTGGGGTAATAAGCTGGTGATTGTTACCTGTAACTTAAGCGCCTTCATATTGATATAAATTATGTAATTTTCACGCAGCCTGTTATCGGGAATGACACCAAGTTGCTTGATTGATGACTTGAGATCCGAGTCTAATTTGCATAAACTCAACATGACTTCCGCTTTGTACTCAACGAGGTTTAGATGAGTTTTTTTTAGATGAGTTGTCTTAAGGGGGCAGGTACACTTAGAATTTTGAGAGAATCGATTTTATTTTCTTTGCATTTTCTCAAAGTAGCATATTTCAAAAGTATTCTCTGCAAATTTCAGACGAATCGGACAATTCTTTATGGAGATAAATAACTTTGAATGAAGTCGTCTCTATTGCATAAAGCGTTTTTCGGATGCTTTAAAAGCATTTTTCTCGAAACTATGTTTTCGAAGTCGGTGATCACTGTAACTTGAAAACGGCTTTATCAAGAAGCATGAAATATTCCTCACTTATTTGATATGTAATTATCCTCCGGATGAAAGAAGGATTTTTCGATTGGACGATATTTTTTTTTTTTCAATAGCCGAAAATGAGTGAAATTTTGGTCGAAAATACAATTTTGAATTTCAACAACCGCCATTTTTCGAAAAATCAAAATCTGCCAAAGTCCTTCGTTCATCCGAAGCACTATGTCATTAACTAACTCATTTTTATTTCGGATGATCCAGTGAGAAGCTACAGTGATCACGGCAAAAAAAAATTTTTTTTTTGACCCCTCGAAAATTTACTCTATTTCCACGAATTTTCAACCTTTTGCCTTAAAAAAATTACAATAGCTTCTACAAATATATATCTTTCAGGTAAACAAACATTTGTTATTAATTACTTTAATGTGTGTCTAAAAAAAAATCCTAAAAAAGAGCTTTTTTGGACGTGCCAAGTGCACCTAACCCCTTAAGATATGCTTTCACCTTTCACCTAATAATAGTTTAGTCGTAGTTTCAATTTATTGCTTGTTACGGTGACTATAGCGAATTCAATTGAAGTGTACTTCATCGTACATGGTGTTCAATAACATTGGTACTCACCGATGTGCATATCATTAATCTGAGTTCCACTATCACTCACGTATATTCGTTTCTTAGTTCTGAAACAGTTCGTTATGATATTTAGGATGCAATTTGAAGTGTTCATCTTTCGAAGAGCATTTTAACTGAACCCCCAGTTGGCTAAATTGGAGGGGTTTTGAACGTCAAGTGTAACTATTGTGCAATATTCCCTTGTTGTCCAGCTGCGTCTCTCGCCATCTCCCTCCCCGTATAAAAGAGCGCGCTCTTTTCTTCTACAACAGGAAGTAGCCTCTCATAGCAGTAAGATGATGGAGCTGATTGATGATTTTATGGACAATAAGATAATGGTTCTCCAAGAGGCTTGCCGCCATTTAGTGTGAGCCACAGCCTTTGCTGCTTTGCCTTAAGAATATTTTGCTATTCAAGCATTTCTAAAAAGCATTCACGAATACATCTAGCCTTTTTTGCATGCCTCTTTAAGCTTGTCTTCAGTTACCGTCACTGTTTTCTTGATCGTGGCTGCACATATGTTTTCGGATACAGGCAATAGGCATTAGATGTTGTTCGAAAGGCGCAGCACGTTTGGAGTGCAAATCAGTCGGTAGGCCTCTTGAATTTTTCACCGATTTTATTTTATTTACATAGTGGCGCTGCGTACACTGAAATAAAGTTCACCAGCCTTGAAACCAATAGCCTCCGGCTTTGCTTTAACCCATCAATATTGGGTATTAGGTACTCTAGCGAGTGCTGATCTAACCACGGATGCTTTCTTGTCTGCTTTCATATGAAGTTTGGAGCTCAATTTATCGTCGATAGCTCCGCACAGGTATTTTATAGCTGGCTGCGGGTCATAATGCGGTCACCAACCTTTATCCGTACTAATGCTGTTGATTTGTTTCGCTTCGGGACAGGTACTATTTCTGTCTTATGTTCGGCGAGTTCAAGCCCGCCGCAAGCAAACCATGCTTAAATAACCAACATTGCTTTTTTTGCGTATGTTTCGGCTTCCTCGGAATGATGAGCTGGAATAACGATAACAATGCGTTCGGCGGGTACTGCAACCACATTTCTAATTATAAAAAGCCTTAGTATCCCATCGTACATGTTCCAAAGCAGGGGCAAGGGCAGACCCTTGTGGTGCTCCCGCCGTTACCAGATAAAGTTTTTGTTCTCGTCCTTATGTCGTAGGATAAGCTTCTTTTCCTGAAGTGCTCAGCAATTATACGCTTTAAGCAGCATGACACTTCGTTACCGACCAAAGCGCATCCAATATGACAATGTCACAGTTCAATAGAATCTTCTTTGTCTTTGGAGCTCATTGCTTCTGACAGAGTCCACAGCTGATCCCCCTTTTCAAAAACCAAATTGTCGATCCGATAGTCCCATTTTGCTTTCGATTTCACAAAGCAGTCGCTCGTATATGACCCGCTCAAGAACTTTCCCCATCGTATTTATCGTATATAAAATGATGACTTCCAAACAGATTTATTCTGCTCGGGCACGAGAACTAATTTTTATTGCTTCCACTGCTTTGGAAAAACACCTCGCTTAGGCACTTTGTAAACACATCGGCAAAGGCCTTTGATGTCTCCTTTATCGCAAGCTTAAGTTCAATTTACAACCTAAGGCACAATTTGAGGATCTACCTGTATTACCGGCAAGATTTCGCCCAGAAGCTGTAGGAATAGCTTTGTAGCCACACAGCTGGAGTATTGAACGCTCCACACCATAGATCGGAATCGGCTTCGTTACAAAATTTTCTAAAGTGTTTCCTCTTGCTTTCAGCGATGGCAAGTTGGAACTTCTTCCGGACGTTTTTTCACTGGCTCTGTGAGTTTTTATACTCTGGGCTATTTCTGCGGCGCTAGCTAAATTGCCCAGCATTGAGACATGTTTTATAAAGATCCTGGATTTCCGCATTCCACCAATAATTTGCCTTCCTAGCCTTGTGAAGGGAACGTCGTATCAGTTCACCAGGACTATTGTGTTGTAGCGATCACTGTGGGCTTAGTGCTTGCTGTCCAACCATTGCAGCTTCTTAACTTAATCGTTGCTCGCAAAAGTGAATTCTAAGATCAAATCCAGATCTGGCCTATTGAAGGTGTTGACATTCCCATTATTTGCAAGGACGATATTTTGCGGCGAAAAAGCTTCCAGTAATACTCGCCTCCTAGCGTTGGTTTTCCTACTTCCCCACTCCTCAGCCCAAGCGTTAAAGTCGCCGGCTATGAGTCTTGCAAATCCATTGCTATTCTGTTCAACAGTCGAATATATTCCGCGAATGTCTGTATGGAGATGCTCACTATTTCCACCCATACATATCCGTTTCCCGCGAAGCTCAATTCGCGCATGCCTCTCATTTACGGAAATGATGTGTGTCGAGCATTATTGCTTGATAATGTTTGTGAAATGTTTCCTTGATCACTATGACTCATGAGTGTCCTAGGCTTACTAAAAAAACGTCGCTTTTCGATCCCATGCCAGCATTTCCAAAAGTGTTTTTTTCGCCATCATTTTGCGCCTGTGGTAGCCCGATAATGTTATGAAAAGACCTCCATTTGAAAGAATATATTCTCAGATGATAGTCTATGTTTCACACTGGTAGAATAATATGCCTAATTTAAATCCGATTATTGATTAGTTGAATAGTTCCACCATAATTATTATAGAAACCAGATACCACAACGACGATAATAAAAATTTTTCGAATATTTTAGAGGACAAAATGATGTCCACAAAAGAATTTCACACATTATAAGCTTCCTTGGGTTATCATAGATTACGTGATTCTATTGAGCTTATGTTAGTATGTTAATCTTAAATTTTTTGATTGATTTAGGACCTGTAGTGGGGCTACCCAAATCGTGACTTTCAAACGAAATTTCAAGCCTAGAACGAAATTTAATGCAAACGCAAGAATCTTTTTCATGGTTTACGAATGTCCAATTTCCGATTGGCCTCTTTATAAATGGTTTTATCAATAAAAATGCATTAGCAAAATCGTTTCGTTTATATTTTCGTAAAAGCAGAATAGGAAAAACAACTCGAAAATTTATACTATTTTCCGAATGCTCTTTAAGTTTATGCTGCCAATAAACAAAAAAGCTTTTATATAAGTAGCTTTTATATAAGTAGCTTTTATATAAGTCCACAAACACGAACTTCAGCTAGATAGAGAACCAAAACTATCCATCTCAGAAAAAAGGGTATACAAAGCTCTATTCAAAACCAATTTTTCACAAATAAACCATTTTTCATAGAGAACTGGCTTGTACTGCCATCTGACTATTGTTTATATGCCCTTACAGAATTTACTCGTAGTAAACTTGCATGTCCGCCTTCTCATGTAAACTGCCCAACGATACAAACTAAATTTTTGAAATTGAATTTCCAACCGTAAAACAAATTATAATTTTTTATCCTTTTTGCTATATCCTCTGAGCTTGCTGATACATAATTACCGCGTGGCAAACACACCATTTCCTTCTAGATGTTGCGATCGGTGTTGTAAATAAGCTTTCCATCATCAACACACTTTTTCATTCGCATTTCATGGAAAACATCTGTAACTGTTGCATTTTAAATTCCAAGCGTAAGAATATTTGCTTCACCTGTAGTAGCTACAAAACTTTTCCATGTCAAAAACAAAAAAATTCAAATTAATTAAACAGGAATAATTAAAATGAAATAAAATAACAAATACAGTTCTTTCTTGCCATTCCTCGCCTTTGTCAGGATATATGGAGGATTGGTGGAGACCACGCAAAGGTATTGTCAATAAAGTCATATCATTAAATCATTGTTCATTCATGCGTTAACGTGTCCTTAGTTTCATGGATAACTTGCTTTAGATTTAATGAAAATATATATTATTTTTTTTGAAAAAAATCTACATCAACAGAGCCATTCAACATAATTGCTTGTGTATTGGCTACGATTCTCCAAAAAACAGGAATTTTATCAGTCTGTTGAATGGCATCGAGCCTCTATCACTTTAGAGTAGCATTTGATAAGCTAATGTTTTCTTATTTTTTCTCTATTTTTATAGCTCATGCCACGGACTACTACGGTAAGTTCAGAATTTCAAGTAGATACATTAATCAAAACTTGTTTGACTGTTACTGTTGTCCTTCGTAACATCACATCACATTTTCCGTTCACCTATGAGTTAAACCTTCACATAATCATGTAGTAAATAATTGATTATCATTGGTTTTCTTAACCTATTTTATTTATTACATTTCGGAGGTAATCTAAAATGTTTTTATTGTTATGTTTTTGGTGTAATTTCTTCAGTCGATTTTTATCTCGAAAAACAAGTATGATGTTTTAGTTTATTTGTGAACTTTTCCTTCGAATTATCCAAAAAAAAATTCGAAGCGTACAATTATTTTTCTTAAAATGCTATAATGATCATTTATTGAAAATGTTTTATTTCTCCACCCATTTTAGTTACTTTTACGAAGTAATGATTAGTTTTTAGTAAATATTGACATTATTGGGTATATTCATTTAATCTATTATCTTTAGTTACACAGTAACCATTTTATGAATGAAATAGATAAACTACCTCTAGAATACGCCCATAGAAACTAATTAGAAAATATCATGGGAAGGATATCATTTAGAACGTACTATATTTGCTGCTTCTCTCCCATTTGAAGTACCAGTACTCCGTTCTGGGCTAGTTTAACTTCATAAACGGTACTTTGTTTCATTGCAATTTTGTATGCTTCACGGATAAGATGTTTTTCGATCGAATGTTGCGAAATGAGCTCCGTAATGAAAAATAAAAATTACACAATAATTAAGAAATATTTTGAATACAAACAAATAATCAGCAAATCCGTGACTCATACGTAAAATAGTTGATAAGTTGCTGCAATTTTTTGGCCACTTGTGGTTTTTTTTAATATCCGGCAAGGTCTAACATTTTAATTTGTTTAATGCATGATTTTTGTTGGGGCAAATTGTATTCATTTGTCTTGTGTCTTATTCTGTTTCGTAATCAGACCTAGACGACGAGATCCCATCCTTCGTACGAAGCCAGCAAAATGTGTGGCTACTGATTCAAATTAAGAATTTTGTTATCTTTCGTTATTTACAATTATTTTACAGAGATTTGTTCGTAGCTATCGTTTTCCTTCGAATATCATCTAAAGATAAATAATATTTCCTACTACTTTCTTAGTAGAGTTTACAGTTTATCGTTTCAACAATTCAAAATTACATTGCCAAAATAAATCAAAACTTAACCAACAAAAACAAAAACAATGAATGAATTATACGAAAGATCAAAAACCTACTTTTTCTTCTTCTTTTTGTATATTTTAAGATGAATACAATCTAAATCCGGGTTTAGAATGGGAAGATGAATTTACAGGTAGGTACCTTGTCTGATGTGAGAGAGAGAGAGTTAGAGGGAGAACGCGATTGAAACAAAACAGGCGACGATATTTAATGAAATTTTTAAATATTCAATGCTTAAACAGTACTCACAGTATTCGCTGAATAATTACCGGAAAAAAATAAACGCAAAAAAAAAACAGCTTCGCGTGCCAAGTAAATAGTTAAATTTTGGCTGTGTATAGAGTAGTTTGTTAGAACTCTTGTAATGCAAGCTATCAGTATTTACATATAAATACCTTTCAGGCTACACATTTTCATTAGTTTAGTGTTTATCCAACTAAACCAACCACATTGTTTCATGTCAATTAACCTTTGCATTTTGGCTTTAAATGTATGGTTTTTGTTGTTAAATAAAAAAAGACAAGCATGCATATGTTTCAGAAAACTAATAAAATGATACCAAGTATTTCAATAGTTCATACTAATTGAAAAGATAAATGTTTTCTTAAATCTCTTAAATAAAATTATGATAAATCTCTGAATTGGCCATTGATTTTCTCAAGTAATGAATAAACTCATAAAAACGTAAGCAAGTTGACGGGGCTATATAAATCAGGAATATAAACCAGTGCACTGTGCTCAATTTCACAGGTCAAGAAAGGAATGATCAATCCCTTAAGTCACTTTACCCCTGATTTGATTCATATATCTATCAAACCAGGTTGACAGTTCATCCGACTAATATTTAACAAATTAAAGTATGGTATTCAATCGAATATCGAAATTGGAAATTAGAATTCCCGAATTCCTGTTCAAAAAAAGTCAAACTCTCTTCATCGTATTTGCATTGAGGGAATACTACTGTAATAGTTTCATCATTCATGCGGCTGCGCAATGATCTAGTCAATTGAACCCCAAGATCATTCAATTTATTCAAATTTGCCTGGAGTGGATCCAGATGGTCCTCAGTCCTGCGACCTCTTAAATATGTTGTTCCTTCCCAGCGTCGTCATATAGGATATCCAGGGTTCTTATGAACCAGACTATGTCGCAGATGGAAGGAAAGGCAAAGCCAAGGACTTCTCTTCATTCTGCTACTGGTGGAAAGTGTGAAAGCAGGTATCCTACACTCGATGCTATTTCTCCACAATATTTGCAACATCAGTCTCGCTCCTTTCGTAGGAGTAGTTTTTTGCAAAATAAATGGACTATCAAGGCTCCACATAAGGCCCTTATTCCACGTTTGTTGAGAGCCACTGCTTCGTATTTTGTCGAAGCTGAAATATCCCTATTAGTACCTAAAACTCCGAATGAAGCCATTCCGTGTTTTGAATTGCCTGTACGTGCCAGTCTTCGTAAAGCCGGAGTGGAACCAATGTAAGGCATTTTGGCCCGTTGGAATCAGTTTCCTCATTCTCCTATTAAGAGCCCTTTTTCTTTATTTATCTTGCATTTTGGCGCTAGAATCCCCGCTTTTATTCTACAATCCAATTTGAGCCATCTGTATATCAATTTTGTTACCCATCTGTTTCTTGATAGTATTGTGACTTCTTAACTTTTTCTCAAAGGTTACTTTAATATTTATTTAATCGTTAAAATTCAGCATCTCTTAAACTCCTAATTTCAACCTGCAGGTCTGTTGCAGGATAATAGCTTGGTCTCCGGCTTCCTCTCGCATCTTAAGCTGCAGCGATTCGAAGTTTAAAAGAAACTCAAAACCTGGCATTGGAGTGGAGCTAATTGATTCTGTTATCAGCAAGAAGACAACTTTCGAAGTTTGTCGAGCTAGTAAACAGCAGTTTTTTTTGTGTGGTTTTCTTCCACCACACTGCTACTCCATAAAGAATGATAGTTCTCACCATTTGTTTGTGTACCCAGAGTGTGCCAGGAAGATAGTCCTTAATAGCGCATAAGCATTTGCTTTGTCATCCAAAGTACCTTAGTGAGCTTAAGTACCGTTTCCCGCCTCAGAAGAGTTTCCTATCCGGTACGTTAATTTGGGTCAAGGAGCTGTAAATTCACGGGTCTTGCGCAAATAAACACAGGCGCACTACAGGCCCGATGAGATACCATGGATATACTCTGCCTTATTCATTTTGCTCTGGGAACCACTAGGTTGCTTTGATAAAGTGCACAATACTCCTTAATTCAATAAGGGATAGATTAATGAGACCTGCGAAGAATGGCGTCAAAAGGGACACAATTCTCTTCCTCCCGAGAGCGGGACACTGGCACAAGAGTTGGAAAACGGACTGCTCTTCATTCTTTGAGCTACAGCTCCAACAAAAATGGGCGCGCCGCCCTATAGGGCTGTGGCCCGTGAGAATGGCCACAACACAGCGAAGGAACTTCAAGTTTAGATTCCGTCGCAAATATTTGACCCTTGGGATCAGGTTAAGGAAGACTCCATTTGATTCCGGTTAGTGGAATTGAGGAGCTTTCTATTTTATTCTAAGTAGTACTAACTCCTTTTTACTGAGGCTCACATTCAAGTCGCACATCAGCGTAGATAGAAACTTTCCCCAAACTACTATGGCTATGTTGTCCGCATAAGCAACCACACCCTCGCAAAAGATATTAACCTGAATGATCCATAAGAAAAGTGAGAGAGCTCCACCTTGAGGTGTGCCCGTGTTGCCCTTCGTCGCAAGTGAGCATTCCCCAGCCAGACCAAAAGCCTTTACAAAAGCCTCCACAATTACATCAGACCTTATCTAGTTAAAAGCCCCCTCAATATCTATGAAGGCGGCAAGCTTATACTCCTGAAGAGCGAGAGATTTTTCAATTTGATCAAGGAGAGCAGTTTCGACAGCCTTGTCTTTGGTGTAGACATGCTGTGACTGCGAGATTTTCGAAGAATCAATTGACATTTTGATATGGTAGCCAATGATCCTTTCCAGGATCGTCACCAAAACAGAGCTAAGAGAGCGACGGTAGTCCTTAGGTTTAAAGTGCGAAACGTTCCCTGCTTTGGGAATAAACATTATTCTTGTTTCCCGCCAGCTGAGGGGTAGATTCCTAGTATTTTACCTCTTCTTACAGTCGCACCGCTATGTCCGTAATTTTCAGGGCTCTTATTATATTGAATGCTTCGGTTTGGGGCTTTGTAACGGTCCATTAGGTCGGTAACCTATTTTGGTAACCTATTTTGTGCCCTTAAGAGCCAGATTACTGGAGAGTCCGGTCAGTTTATGTTCAAAAATGCTTCAGCATTCCCTCTTGGAAAAGAAAAGCGCTTACTATATTGTCATAATTCTACATTTTTATTAGTATCAACCCCTTTCATCGCTTTTCTTGAAAAATATCCAACCCATGAGTGGTTTTTGATTTTAAATATTCAAGCCAACCACCGCTTTTGAAAAAAAAACATGTACTTCCTTTGAAATTTATGTTTTATTCGATGGTGGGTCAAACTTCATTGAAAATCGGTAACTATGCCCATAGTGGCTGCAATATTTGTAATAAGGACAATTATTATTTTGGGACCTAGCATGTTCCCTTCATGAATTCTGCAAAATTAGTGACCCTATTCTTCTCTGAGATGATTTCGTTCAACCTGTTTTTAAATTTTGTTACGAAAAAAACTATTATTGTGAAATAAGCAAGGCTTAAACTTATATGATAGTTATTATTGATACATTTTAACCACAACTTTATTGAAATTCAACTTTACCACTTTCCGTCAACAGTTCCATAAGATTTAGTTTTGATCACTACTGAAGTATTTATTTGCTATTTATTATTTTCTGAAACATGATTGTCATTGCGGGTTTTTTTTTGCATGTTGGGTGTTATTCTATAATATACAGTCTACTTAACTCACTATCATGAAAAGTGCTTAGTGAACTTTGGGTGACACAATCTATTCTATTTTTGTGTTCGAAATTGTGTTTGCTTTTATGTTCGTGCTGTTTTAACAAATAAAACTACGCCTTCTTAAATGATAAGAGTTTGTTTTCTATATTATACAATTAAGTCTCTTCGGACAAGCATGTTTTCTTTAAGACCTCTGTATGAAATAAACGATATGTATGAGGTTAAAAAAATCCTCGTCTCTTCTAGATATCTAAGAGAACAAAATGATATAAAAAAATTGGGTGGAGAAATATAAAACTGCGTTCTTTTATTATTTGTTATGTTCATTTCTTATATTCTATCCATTTCTTTAAATTGAATAGCTTCAAGTCCATACATCACCGATCTGTATTCAATGTGCTTTATTATCTGCCGTTCGAGTAACGAAACTTTTATGTTCTTCTTCTATATTTCCATTCGCGCACTAAGCACAAGTGTTTTGTATGGGCTAAAAATATTTGCTGTACAGAAATGAGTTTATGAAGCTCTTTATAAATTTGTATTATATACATATATACGGAAAATGTTACTTAACAAAATATGTCACACATAACTATTTGTTTCTAGTATAGTATTTCAATCGATTTAATTACATATGTTAATGAAAAAAAACTCACGACATTTCACATAATTCTGTATTTGAGGCCAAAACCGCATAATAGCACAAGGTAATTTTATACATTAATCAACAACTAAAAGATGTAATATTTTTGTTGACATTTTTCAATAATACACTTTTCATAGTCATTATCAACATGTAAACATGTAATCTTGGAAAAATGTGTTTTTGACTGGCTTGGATGTGAAAATATTATATTTAATTGGTTTGACTTTTGTTTATTGCTTCCAATTCATTCAATAAAATTGGATTTTTACAATTTAATGCAATATTGATATAATCGACGCAGTTGTTATTCATTTATTCATTTGATTCCTTTGCAACGTAATCACTATCTCAAAATTTGCATTAATTTGCATTAATCCGACTAAATATTGAACTTATTTTCATGAATTTGTACATTTGGATTGTTTACTATTGGAAAAAGCATGATTTGACATAGTATTTTGAAATTTTGTAAGCTATATAGAACGATCTTAAGTTGGTCTTCTGCAAATAATTGTCGTTTCCTGAACTTGCATTAATGTTTTGGCTTAAATTCAAATTGGCTTAAATTGCACGTGAAATTTCATAGAATTTCAATCTTATTGAAAATGGCTACTAGGTATTAAATTTACCAATCGAGTGTTTTTATTGTAGTTGAAATGATATACATTAATATGATAATTTACTTGTTAAATTGAATGTATCCTGTAACAACTCAAAAAATAATTAATGAAATTTTTTAATATGCTTCGGCGTAGCAGCGATAGATACAGTTTATTTTATATAAAGTCTTTGATTGTATATATTAACAAAAGAATTACATATTAATATCCAAGAATTTATTGAAGAGAATGCTCTGAACATTCTCTTTCTTCCAAGTTTTCACCAATCAATTGTTGTTCCCTATGAGTGACTACTATTGCATACACAAATAATGACTTAATATTTAAGAACTTCGATTTTTGTTTTTAAAGCTTTGTGTCATACTTGAAAATAATGCAGCTATTTAGGAAATTTGATGTTTCGACAAGCGTTGCAAAGCTTTTATGTGTGTCGATTACTATTATCTTATTCAAAGTGCCCATCCGTATTGATTTCTACAAAGCTATGCCAAAGTGTACAGAATGATAAGTGGGTGAACTCCTTCCCTTTTCCAGAAAAAAACACTTTGACCTTGAAATTGCTCCTCCATTTACGCAATGCATTATCTGTCAAAGCAACCTGAGAGTGTGCTGGTTTGTTTTGCGAGAGTCAGCCGTATGTGAGCAACAAAAAATCTAGCCTGAGTATGTAGTTGTCGAATCTTATCTTGCACCTCTTTCTGTTCCATGCGAGTTCTTCCAATTTTCCAGGCTGATCAACAATACAATCTCAGGCTAGTTCACTCGATTTTTGGTCCGTATACATATACGGAATCCGCACGCTGGATAGGAACTAACTTCTTACGCTGTGGCTATACCAACTAGAAATTTCTCCTCGTTGGCTTAGAGACTTGGTTTAAAAGTTATTATGTACTTGTATAAAATTATAAGGATAAGTAAGAGCAATTTTTAGCATCTACGCTGCTGGGTACTAGATGAACTAGAAACCTTTTCTTCGATCAGGACTAATGGTCATCTCCTATTTCTGACCAGGGTCGCAAACTTGGGTAAACAATCATATCACAATACACAAAATATAACTGCGGCTTTCCACTATCGGTTCTATATCACATTTGTAGTAACAAAAACCTTCTCTCCAAGCTTCATGTTCACCACTTGATATTTATGAATTCCGTGTCTATCTAAAGATGAATGCCTGTTTAAAGCTGCTTCCATAAATGTATCAAGTTTTATAGTTTCTTCATCTCTAGTTTTTGTGTTTGCTATCACCTTTTGCCTATGATTCCAAATGGTAGTCTGAGAGCTTAAGAATAATCAAAATTCAATGAACACTTTCATGCCGTGATAAGCTATTGTTGGTGCTGCTGCAATTTTTCGTTTAAAAAAACCATAAGAAATCCTTTGATTCCTATCCTATGATATGTAAATTGTTGTTTTTTCCTAGTTTTCTAAGTTTTCGTCAATTATTTAAGCATCCTTCTTGGTAAAAAGATCGATCTGAAAGTTATTTATGAGGGTTATAAATGATACTTATGTATTAATGATTAATATATGTCACTAAATGAGGCTTGTAAATGTTGCTCGTGTATCCTTTTTGCTGATGCTACAGATTCGCCTCGTGTCAAAATGCTCACGAACTTTTTCTTTTGATTATTTTTGCCATAGATTCCAAGTAATGTTAAGTAAACAAATGTGGTATCTATAGGTCTGTTCGCGTACTTTCAGTCACTGAATTTCCCTGAATAATGTAGTGGGGAAATTCATAAAGAGTGCGAAAATGATCTCATTGCAATTCCTGAAAATTGACAAACAAAAGTTTCAGTTGTCGGTTTTTGAGAGAACAATAGTGATTATAAAGTCATCTTAAGCGGTGATAAATTTTCGCCACAAAAATATTCGACTTTCAAAACAACATTACGCAAAAAATATGTTGCTTGTCCGCGAACATTTGAAAATTTTTACTTGCGCCACACCGTTTGACCCTTTTCAGTATTTTTCAGTAGCTCAGACCCAGCCCCTGGACACGGACGGGATAACTTTCCACCATTAGCCCCTTCAAACCTCTCGCGCACAAAGCATGTTAAAGCTGCCTTTACGCCATTTCGCTCTCATTGTCAAATTGGAGGGGAACTACTTGGATTTGACCCGATTTGACAATGAGTAGACAAAAAATTACTACCATCCCCTTCAATGTAATTCTTATGGGCATGTCCACTCCATTTCTACTATCTCACTGCTCAGACCCTACTGAAACTGATTGAAAGAGGGGAAATTTTCAGTTTTCAGTAAAACGGAATACAAAAACGGCTTCACTAAAATTAATTGCAATTAATCGCAATTAAATGTAGTACGCGAACAGACCTTATATTTTAAGTTATTAGAGTAAACCTCGAAATTGGGGCATCACATTTGACTCTTCTTGTTTTGTGAGTATATATCCTTAAACTGTTTCTTTAATTGTCTGGTTTTTTGATAAATTTCCTCCCACCGCAAAAGAAAATTTTGTACTAAAATTTTTACCCCAGAACTAAGGAAACTATCTTAATACCTGGCTATACGAATTTCGACAGAATTCATTGAAAATTTTTCTTATAAATTATTTATTCATTTGGAAAATTACTCGAAGCATTTTCCCTTATTTGGAGCAGTCTGAAATAGTGCCACGAAAAAAAATTCTCATGATAAGAGAATGGCATTGTTTTAGGAATATAATTGCCAGCAATATTTATCTCGCAATTAGTCGTAACGCGGAAAAACAGTATTTATTCTTCCCTATCCAATAACGCAGTTTCTAACAATAATCTGTACTATTTTTAGTAAAAGGATTTTTTTAGCTTCCACTAGCTTCATCTTCGAATAAATTTATGGAGTACTTGATATGCGTGTGGTCGATGAGTTGATCAAATTTTGGTGTCTGGTTGTTCCGAATCAATCAGAATCACACATAGGAATTTACCTAGCTGCAAGTTGGTTCCCGAATCAAAGAAAACTACAATTTCTAATCTTTTGACACTGATAAAAATTAAGTCCAACCCCTACGAATGAGGATTTCTACGAATGAGGATTATTTTGGTAAGTTGCTTCAATTTGATGCTAGCCCAAATTCATACTCTAATTGGGTATAGTAGTAAAAATAATCCAAATTCATCTAATAAAAATTGTGACTGGTAAATCAATAAATTGAATTGATGTATGCAAAATTGCTGTCCATTTTCTCAAACACGTTTCCAGTTTTCAAATCAATGTATTTACTATTATACATAGTGTCAGCTGTATCCTATAGCCTTTTAATTTCAACAGATTTGAAGTTATTTGAGTGAACCTCGAAATTAGGACATCACTTTTGACTCTTCTTGTTTTGTGAGTATATATATTCAACTTAAAATTATTTGAAAACTCTCTGAAGATCATTTTGGCTTTCCTTTCGATCCAAGTGATCAGAATTATTTTCGCAGCATATATTAGTCGAGTTTGTGCACCTCCATCGAGTTCTGATAAAGTTAGTAGCATTGAAAACAACAATAAAATCCTACCTCAGCGATATCATAAAGACTTTTTTTTCAAATTTCGCATCCAGTCAATAAGCGGTGCGTTCATTTTCTTTTCTTCCGTAACACATGATTTATGTAACGAACGTAGCCATTTGAAATTAGAAACCAGCTTAACCCTGCAAGAAATTCATAGAAAAGATAAATTTTATACATGGTCAATACATAGGAAATACAAATTCAACAGATTCCTTGCGAATAACAAGTAGTACAAAGCAGAGATGCGACAAAATAATCGTATTTCTTTCTGTTGTAAATATTCAGATCTACAATTTAAACCCGCTCTTAAATGATCAAAATAATGTGACTCCAAATCTTCGTAACTGTCTACTAAAACTTAATCCATTCATGGCCATTTAATTTTAGTCCTTCGAACCAAAGTCTCAGTGTTTTTATTGCTTTAAATTTTCTCACTGGAGACTAAGCATTGGTGGTCTCCCCAATAGGACTATCGTACTATATACAGAAATTTCATTGCTGTTGGCCGATAATGATGGCTTCAGATATATATTGGTATGTCTTATAAATTCGGCGATTTTTGAACACTTCATTTATTTTACAAAATTCAGGTAAATAAAACTCATTCTAAGTTGTATTCATCATTTTTATTGCACTCCATTCATTATTACAACACTTTTAGATATCTATGATAAAATTTAAATACACTCTATCGAAATTCACTTGTCAGTGACGAAAAGTATTCCTCAAGCACCTCTCTGACATGCACTATAAAATCCACAAATTTTCAAACAATATTTGATTAACTCCCGTAAATAGGGTAGATGCGACATATGTTATCATTCACACTCCTCCATCTCTTGTTACGCTGTTCTTGCGGTGTAGAGTGAGCTTTGTCGTCATGAAAGAAAACCTTTCGTCTTGAAAGCGAACGTGAACGTTTTCTTTTTAGCACCGGCTTAAACCACCCTGACCTCATTGGCTATCGCTTCGTTAGGGCTTAAACGCTTATAGTAGACTGATTTCTTATCCGACCATATACAGGGAATCATCTTATGCGTATGAAGACATGGTTTAGTCTGAGGTATCGGGGCGCCTCCTTTGTCTATCCACTGTGTTCGGTGCTTGACATTGTTTCAGAGGACTCATTTTCTATCTCACCAGTCAAAGTCAAACCAAATGGTTCATTCTTGAGACATGAGCTCAAGGAAGAGCACACTCTCTGCGAGCTATCAGAAAGTGCGCCCCATTGTCCCAATTTACAAACATTCCCGGTGGTTTGTAAATTTAGTGACCAATCCAAGCTTCTTTACTAGTTCCGTGACAGTTATGATAGAATTTTGTTCCAACTGGGTTTATACCCTTTTCACTGCTCCCTAATTCATGAATTTGGAAAAGTTGGATTATAATGGATTAACCCCAAAAAATGATTAAGATAAATTAACTTCGTCTAAAGATTTATCAATAAACAATACTTAGCCATAGTATTATCTTATAATACTTACGTATAGTATTTAATAATTCTTAGATATAGTATTATCATGCGCAAATTTAGCAAATAACAACTATTTTTTCATGTTGAAAATAAATGGTGCATAACATAAAAATCTCAACGCATATTTTTGGAAGTCTATTATATTGCTTATAAATGGTATTATTCTTGGCTAAAGATATAATTTTATTTCGAATATCAACGTTGAGGTTTTTCAAAAAATTTCCGCAATATTCTCTTGTGTCCAAAAAATCGAACGCCAGAGTCTTCCATGCAGATATGATTCCTTTTTCGTCCAAGAAATGTCGGTGGTTTCCATTTCTCTTAAGCTCCCAATATTTTTTTTTGGCACTCTAGAAACTAGCACTAGTTTGAACTTATTGTAAACAATATTCTGAATTCTGGTAAGTTTTTGCTTCTTTGACGAATTTCAAAAGTGTAGTCATATCACATAAGGCCAATGACAGACAGAGCGGTTTTTGCGAGGCGTTTAACGCTTCGGTTTGGCGCGTCGGCTGCCACACACAGCGGTTTTCAGAAGCGTTTATCGAGTCGGTTTAGTTTCAAATTACGTCAGAGTATCATATTTTCCTTCCCCTATCCCATGCATTCATCAATGCATCCAGAAAATTTCAGCTCGATCGGACTACGCAGCAATGAACTGATCGAAAAACGCTCGAAAAACGAGTCGGAGGGTCATTTCTCTCATCAACCGACGCGATTCCGAAACCGAGAGGCGGTTCGCACCGCGGTGTGTGTCATCACAATGCTAAAGTAATGTACGACTATACCGACTCGGTTTTCCTCTCGGGAAACGCCTCGCAAAAACCGCTCTGTTTGTCATTGGCCTAAGGCTAATGACAAACAGAGCGGTTTTTGCGAGGCGTTTCCCGAGAGGAAAACCGAGTCGGTATAGTCGTACATTACTTTAGCATTGTGATGACACACACCGCGGTGCGAACCGCCTCTCGGTTTCGGAATCTCGTCGGTTGATGAGAGAAATGACCCACCGACTCGTTTTTCGAGCGTTTTTCGATGAGTTCATTGCTGCGTAGTCCGATCGAGCTGAAATTTTCTGGATGTATTGATGAATGCATGGGATAGGGGAAGGAAAATATGATACTCTGACGTAATTTGTAACTAAACCGACTCGATAAACGCTTCTGAAAACCGCTGTGTGTGGCAGCCGACGCGCCAAACCGAAGCGTTAAACGCTTCGGTGAAACCGAACTGTCTGTCATTGGCCTAAATGAGATTAACTTAATCTTGTACAACAAATACTTGCATAAAAAAAAATGCAGGTTCATAGCTTTTACTTTTCTCTTGATATCTCCACCTGCATAAAAACTAAAGTAACACCAAATTCTCGAGGGTTTTGAGAGCAGTTAACCAACGTATCTGATGCAATCAATTTTATCCTACATGGCAATTTTGAGTTATAGCAAATAATTTGCTTTTCCCCGCCTATTATCTCGCTTCGAATGTCCCGCCACACTCAGTATGCTAATTCATTTATATCTGCCTCCCAAATACCAACTGTCACCTTGTTAATTTTATGATATTATTTTGCCTAAATATTTAACTGTGCTTCTGCACTTAAGTACTTTTAAAATGCAGGAGAGTGAATAAAACACTTTTTAATTACTGTCGATGTCATAATGAGCGTGAACCACCATAATTGAGTCATTATTTGTGTTGAAGCAAAAGTTTTCAATTTCTGCCACTGCCTCGTTCTTTTAATACAATAACGGTCTAAAAATTAATTGATGTTATCGGACACATCCGGTTCAGAGTTCAAAATTTGGTTTTATTCCGTAGTTGAATAAGCGTCATAAGATTCTATTGGAGCAATTTCGGTGAAATAGGCAAGAATTCACATTGTAGATAAATTAGCAACTTTTGAACAAATAAAAATGTTGCACAAAATTTAAAAAAGAATATTTTTGCACATCGAATGCTAAAACCAATCGATCACAAAGCCGATTGTTTCTTGCACAGTAATCTATTTGAATTGTAAATATTAATAAAGACTATAACTACCAGCATGCAATCAAATAAAAGTCAAACGGACCCATTTTATTTAGCTCACTTGTGTTTTAACGCAGTTTTTGCTATATTTTGCCTCATTTCCGAAACATATCTTAGCTTTTTTGCATCTTTCATCTACTTGTATAACTGACTGAAACAATCAACTTGAAATTACTTTTGGCATCTTCAATTTTCCAATATGAATGAAACTAGAACGAAGAGAATGTCTTCGAATCAATAAAAAAAAACCTGTTTTGTTGAATGTCGTATTCCTCTAGCATTGTTAGTTTTATACTTAAAACAGTGCTTACTTTTGGTGATGCCCAAGGAGATGATGAGGAAAGCTCATTGCCACATCTGGATCATGGTTTCCATTCGAAATTGCCACCCGGCATACTTCCGCATGGTTTGCCAACCGTTAAAGAAGTAGCACCGGCTATCACGCCACAGGAACAAAAGAAAGATCACGATGAAAAGAAAGAAAGTATGTATTTTTTTCAAAATTAAATCGCTTATAAGCTGTGTTTAATGAGCACGAAAAAAAGCCGAACATCCCATGGCAAATTATAGTAGCGCGGCTGTCAAAAAAAGTCGAGCAAACCAGAGCAATTGAGACGCAATTCTCAAAATTTATTACTTGTCTGAAGGTCAACCTGTCAATTCACTTACAAAAAACTGCACTTCAGTAACAATTTTTTGTTGAAAGTCGGTTCCGTGACAGTTAGAAAACAGCCGATTGGTTGCCCGAACTTGCTCTACCAAAAAAAAGTAGAGTGAAAATCGTGCTCTAAAGTGCTGTAGTTAAACTTAAAGCAGACTCATGAAACGCAAATCAGAGCAACTTCGGGCAAGTTAGAGCAGCCGAATTGCTCATTAAACACACACAACACAACCTAGAGGAGCTCATTAAACACAGCTAATATGAAAATTAAACTCATCATATTTTAGTCAGAGAACTGTCCGAGGAACAGAAGCAGATGATTGTACTATCTGAAGACTTCCAACGATTTGTATTGAGAGCCGGAAAGGTTATGGAACGTGCATTGTCGGAAAGTGCTGACATTTATACAGATTATACTGGAGGTGGCGCAAGCGATGAAGGAATGTAAGTTTGAACAATTAATATAATCAGTTACCATAATTATTTTTGTTTTCCCGTCCCCGCTAGTGACGAGAAGTCTTTGGCGGGTTTGTCATTGAATCGTGTTTTCTATGATGACCGATGGTCAAAGAACCGTTGTGTAACCTCAATGGACTGGTCAACTCATTATCCCGAGTTAGTAGCAACATCGTACCACAACAACGAGGTATGTAGATAATTTATATAATTTACTAATGCACTATATATTTGCTAATGCATTATTTGCTATTTGGTAAAGCATTATTATACATACTTTCATTACATACTTATACATACTTTGAGGGTACAGTAATTTGAGGGTATCGACAAGCCAGGTAGACAATGAAGAAGAGGATAAATTATTTCTCCAATTTCTTCAAATATCCATATATTTGAAGAAATTGGAAGATATTCAGCTTATAAGGGAGAAGATAATCTTTCGCTAAAAAATTTTTGTTTAGAAACCTGAAAAAACCCATACATAATTTATCGAGATGAGGTGTGTTGCAACGCACTCTTCATTCCAGCCGCAAAAAAGTATAATTGAATCTGGAACGGCCAGTATTATCAACCTGTTCCAGAAACAAGCCACAGCATAGAGGAAACAATTGAAAGTTACATCGTTTCGTGCGAACAGAGGAATATAATATATATCGTCTAGGAAATGTGAGGTCTAGACAGTATTTGTTTGCGAATAGATTTTTTCCAAATCACACCAATATTTTTTCGTTCACTTGATAGCGTTTTAACTGTTCCATTCACACGGTTCATCTAATCGCAAAGGGTCGCCTTTTTAGTTTGAAAATATTTGCTTAACATGTTTGTTATAGAAAGAATGTAGTGAAATATGAACAAATTTACCACAAACTTAGAATTACTAATTGAAGGATAATCGCCGATGCATAAACTGGGCCTTGATCTTTTCCTGTTTTCATTCCTTTTTCGAAAGCCTCTTTTTTAGCCACATAGCTAACGATAACACATTCGCAATTGTGAAATTTAATTCATCTTATCTTCTTTAATAAATGGCGTAATTTGAAAATTGTACATAGGTAAAGAGATTCGATAGTACTGGAGACGGATGAAAATGACATGTAAAGGGATTCGATAGGAGTGAAGGAGGATTTACACGTTTCGGTGAAGAAGCCTGTGTCCATCACAACAAAATTTATTCTGTGAGCTAGCTGCAGCTAAAAATTGAGCTGCAAGATGTTTTACCTTAATTTCGGTCTGCACATCTCCCATTTGCCCTGACATAACACTACACCATCTTGAGATTGTCAAACAACAGACAACTCGATACGACCATAACTGTCTAAAAGGTTCAAAACTATGTTTACTGAAGGCGAGACATTTCTAGCTCCTGAACAATCTATAAAGCCTAAAACCCTGCTTCGCCTTTTAGTCCTTTAGTAAACCACACAACAACGGAGAGTAGCTCCTGTTTATAGGCCCTTGTTACGTCTGCCATAATCACTATCAGTTCGCGCTCTTTTATTTTATCTGTTATGCCCTCGTGAAAGGTTTCGGCAATTATTTTTATTAACTTATTTTGTGATTTGCAACAACAGTCGTTCGCAATCTTGTTTTTAAAAACAATCGCGAACAATTCACAAAATTCCGAAAAGTTTCCGCGGCTGTTTCTGGCACCATTTTCATCATGTCCCCTAAAAACTAGTCCCTTGACAACTGAGACAAATCGTAACGTCGAGCACCTTTTCCAAATATCGGTTCATCTTGACAATACTTCTAGACTGTATCATTTCACTGTCTTCCTCAGAGGCATTGTATACCATATGTCCTTGAACGTATTGTGCATAAGTTTTAGATATTTCGTGATTCAGAAGCACTGTATCAAGTTTCCTCCACTAGTTGAATCCAACCGCAATAAACAATGAGGTGAAAACTCAAGAGTCTGCGGTGGCAAAGTATTATTTTTTTGAGAGGAACCAAAACTATTTTTCTGGGAGGGGCTAGCCTGCAGTCTGGGGGGTTCCGGCCCCTCAAGGCCTCCCATACGGCGCGTCTATGCCAATGGTGCTGTTGGTTTAGTTTAATTTAATAAATAAAACTTCAAAGTCCAATTCACTCCGATGAAAAGTGTCAAACTGACCTAACTTCCGCTAAACTCTAGGGATCGAACAAAACACACTGCTTGCTCAATATCTACTCATATTTGGCACAGATACTCATTTATGAGTAGACTTCGCGAAATATGTTTTTTTATGAAAGCTTACTAAATAAGGAATTATCTCTTTCCTTAAGGGACAAAAGCATATCCTTTAAGCTTCAGGTTATTTATATTACTTTATCCTTTAAGCTCCCAAGTTATTTATAATCCTTGCAAACCTTTAACTATCGACCAACCCACGCAAATTCAAAGCTCATCTACCTGAAATTTATAATATACGAATAAATTTAAATATATTTAGGTTTCTGAAGATACACTTAGCAAATCGTTACCGCTATAATCACCGAAACTTCAAATTGTGGCGGCTAATTAAATTATTATTTTTCTTTTTTCAAAAAAGGCAGCACTAAATATATCTCTAGAACTGAAAACCTTCAAAATATTCTATAGGAATGTCCTAACGAACCCGACGGCGTCGTCATCGTTTGGAATACGAAATACAAGAAGACAACTCCTGAAGATATATTCCATTGTCAAAGCGCTGTAATGTCCACTTGTTTTGCGAAATTTCAACCAAATCTCATACTTGGTGGCACTTATTCCGGGCAAATTGTTGTTTGGGACAACCGTGTGCAGAAGCGGACACCCATTCAAAGAACTCCATTGAGTGCTACAGCACACACACATCCGGTCTACTGTCTTCAAGTAGTTGGTACACAAAACGCGCACAATGTTATATCAATCTCTTCGGATGGCCGTCTTTGTTCGTGGAGCTTAGAAATGCTGTCGATGCCGCAGGACACGATGGAATTGCAGCAGAAACAATCTAAGTCGATAGCTGTAACGTGCATGGCGTTCCCGAATAGTGAAATCAATAACTTCGTCGTAGGTAGTGAAGATGGCTATGTTTATTCAGGTAAGTGCTGTTATTTTACACACTCTGTTATTAAAATGGATGGAATCGTGAATCAATTCTTTAATGACTTTCCAGCATATCGTCATGGCACACGCGCTGGTATAGGGGAACAATACGAAAGACATTTAGGACCAGTAACCGGAATTTCGACGCACTATAATCAAGGATCACCGGACTTCGGACATCTGTTTCTGACGTCTTCCATTGATTGGACTATAAAACTGTGGAGTTTGAAGGTAATTTTTACAACCAATATCATTTCTATAAATTTTCCGTCATTCTTCAATTAGAAGATAAAAGGAACTCACTTATTCGTTTAAATTTGAAATTCCAAAGCTTTATCCGGTTGCAAGTAAAGTAAAGTAATCCCACAGCAACCTTTGTCAGGTCTAGGGGATGAAGCTGATAGAGAGCTTCAGCTGCAAATTTTACAATTAATATATAAGAGTGTGAAGTGATTAGTTCTACGATTCACATTATGCCTGATTTAATTCAAGTACCTATTCAGAACTAGATTCAAACAAGCGACCCCACACACTAGAAGCCAGTAGACTATAAAAAGCCCACTAAACTATCGTCGTCGTCTTAGCACTACAGCCCCTCTCGGGCCTTGGCTTCTCGTAGGTGACGCCTCCAGTTGTCTCGGTCCAATGACCGCGTCCTCCAATTTCGAAATCCGAGCAGCTTTGCGCAGTCTTCGTCGACAGAGTCAGACCAGCGTTTTCGGGTTTTCCCACTGGTCTTCGACTCTCGGCCCTTCCGTCGAATACCTTCTTAGGTACTTGATGCTCGTCCATTCGTTGCACGTGACCAGCCCATTGCAGCTTCCGCAGTTTCACTATTGTAGCAACCTCCGGCTCGTCAAAAACCTCGTACAACTCGTGGTTGTATCTTATCCGCCATTGGCCGCACTCTTGTTTAGCTCCAATTATACGCCTGAGGACCCGTCTTTCGATGGCGTTCAACATATTTGCGGATGCTTGGGTAAGGGTCCAAGTTTCACATCCGTAGCACAACACAGGTCTGATGATTGATTTGTAGACTTGGAGCTTCGCCTTCCTGTGTATGCAGCTGGTCTTCAGTAGGGCCAGAACGGAGTAGAGAGTTTTATTAGCGAGCTGTATTCTCCGTTTAATTTCGTCAGTTTCACTGCCTTTCATTGTCAATTTCGAGCCTAAGTATTTAAATTCGTCCACATTCTCTAAATTATATTCGTCAAGAATTATATTTTGTCTAATGGAGGTCTTCTTTCTTGTTTGCGTCATGATTTTTGTTTTCGTCTGATTGATCTTCAGGCCTACTTCCTTGGCTTCCTGGTCAAGTTTCAACAGGAGCTCTTTGGCGGATGTGAAGGAACGGGACTAGATGTTAATGTCATCCGCGTAGGCCACTAACTGGTTCGACTTATACAGAAGCGTACCCCCTGTGTCGACAGGAATCTTCCTTATCACGTACTCAAGTGCTAGGTTGAACAGCAGAGGGGCCAACCCATCCCCTTGCTTTAGTCCGACATTTGTGTCAAAGGCGTCAGTCAGACTGTTGTTGATTCTGACTTGTGATGCTGTCGACGTCATCGTCATTTTGGTCAGCCGAACTAGTTTTGCCGGGATGCCGAAGTATAGCATTATTTTGTACAGTATGTTTCGGTCAATACTGTCATATGCTTGTTTAAAATCCACGAAAATCTGATGGACGTCGATGTTAAATTCCCAGCATTTTTCAAGCACTTGTTTGACTGTGAAGAGTTGATCCGTAGTTGATCTACCAGACCTAAAGCCTCCTTGGTACTCCCCAAAGACCTTTTCAGCGTATACATTTATCTTATTCTTTAATATTTTCGTCAGTATCTTATAGGATGTACAAAGTAGCGATATGCCTCTGTAGTTTTCGCACCGAAGTTTGTCTCCTTTTTTGTGGATAGGGCATATGATGGATTTGCACCACTCCTGCGGTATTTTTTCTTGACCCCAGATGTTCTGGATCAATTTGCGGATGGCTTTTATAGGGCAGCTTCCACCATATTTAATTAGCTCGACCGGAATCTCGTCAATGCCCGGCGCTTTGTTGTTTTTCTGGCTTTTTATGGCTTTTTATGGCAGACTTGACTTCTTCCAGCGTTGGAGGTGCGATCGGGACTTCGTCAGAGATGTCTATCGGCTCTGATATTATTGAGCCATGTGCAGGATTAAGGAGTTATTTGAAATAGCAGGCCCATCTCTCCTTAATCTGGCTATCTTCGGCGATGATGTTGCCGATTTCGTCTTTACAGAGTGTCGTCTTGGGCTGATATCCTCGTCTTAAACATTTCACTACTTTGTAAGCTTGTCTAGTTTTATTGCTCGGCAGATTTTCGTCAATGCTCTTTAATTGCTCGTCATAATATTTTCGTTTCTTACATCTAATGATCTTATTTGCTACTCGTCGGAGGTTTTCATATTTTTCTCTCTTCGTCCTGGTGTTCCTTTCAAGGAACTGTTTATATGCCTGATTTTTCTTGTAGTTATACCAGCTTCAAAGAGCCGTTGTATATTTTCAAAATATCTGACCCGCATCTTTCTCTATGCAGGACACCAAACCACTTTACTCATTCGAAGACAACTCCGACTATGTTATGGATGTCGCTTGGTCTCCGATTAATCCAGCTCTATTCGCTAGTGTTGATGGCAGCGGAAGACTTGATCTGTGGAATCTGAATCAAGACACAGAAGTACCCACAGCATCGGTCCTAGTCGAAGGGTCACCGGCCTTAAATCGGGTCTCATGGACACCATCAGGACTCCATGTTACAATCGGTGACGATACGGGAAAAGTGTACGTGTTCGATGTTGCTGAACATATTGCTCATCCTCGCATGGACGAATGGACTCGTTTCAGTGGAACATTGAATGAGCTTAAAATGAATCAAACTGATGAGCTCTAGAACGTTATCATCGAAAACTTAAAACTAACAACGGAGAGATCGAAAAGAACAAAAAGACTTTAAAAAGTTCTTCGTATATTATTTTGTTCTGCTCTGCTCATTTATTTTTAAATCAAACTCAGATTTTAGTTACATCAGTTTAAATTAATTATTTTATTTAGTTCATATATCAATGTTCTAAATGTTTTATATTATGTTGGTAATCGTGGCAAAATTGCTAATTGAAAATTAGTTGAAATTAATTGAATCCGTAAATTAGAATGATAACGGCATGGATTTTATTGATGCTATAGTATTGTTTTCGCATTGGTACATTCATATTTTAATGAACTTATCTTAATACTGTAGGATTTATTTTGTGATATATATAGCTGAAATGTTCTTGTAGAACTGCATGAAAGTAAATCGATAAAAAACGGGAAGACAAGAAGAGCGAATAATTTTTTTGAAAAAGAGCATATTGATCTTTAATCTGTTTACTCGTACTCAGTGAATATTTGGGAGATACATAAAAAAGATATTTATTCATGTAATATTGGAAAAATAATAAAATATATAAATAATATGATATTAAAGTGTTTTTCTTTTAACTGTAATGTTAAATTTAATTGTTTCCGAAATCAGTTCAGGCATAAAAAATGGAAGTATGATAGCACTTAATTTAACATTTTTTTAATAATTGCATACAAACTTAGGGTTTGGAATGCTATTTTTAAGAAAAAAATAATTTGAGTAGTTTGACGAGGGTGTTTTTTTTCCTTTGAATTGAGCCTGGAAATCTTGATCTGCTGCCTGCCTATTATGATTCGAATTCCGATATCAGAACTTGTAAAATTTTAAGACGCCAATGGAGGGAATTTCGTATTATGAGCTAATCCAGAATCGGAATTCAATTCCCGTTTTAAAATACTAACAGCTTCACTCGAACGAGCTAAATCTATTTCCAGGATATTAACGTCAAAACATTGAACAGGAATTCAATCCAAACAAGTGCCAAAATAACGACTTAACTTTTAAGAAATGGGATGAAGTTTCAATCTAACGAAAAAGCTAAACATGTTTAATCTCTCCCCTTCTTTGTCTTCTGACCAAATTATTTGCTCTATCAAAACGTGCTGACTGGGAATGTTTACAAATTCACAATAACCCTTCCGTCTTCACGCTGATTATCGTCGCAATCGTGATCGTACTCCGTCAATGAAAAAGGACGATGGCCGTGTTTTAATCACTATCTCTTCAAGCTCTCTTCAAGGAACACTCTGTCATGGCTTGCAGCCTTCTCCTCCTGTTTAATGTATTGTCGTTCGTGTCACCCTTGCTACCTCTAAAATTCTTTTTGTCTCTTCGGTTTATGTTTCATGTAATTGTTAGTGTTGATCTATTTTTTGTCGAGCTCTTCAGTTTCCTCAACAATAATTTCCCTTTTGCTTCGTTTTTAATATTTGGCGACTTTGTGAAATTCTAACTTTTCTCCCATACTTTACTCTTCTAATATTCCCTTTCCTCTCTTTGTGTTCACTGCCTCAATTGAATACTGTTCCTAAAATTAACAGTAAAATTCTTTCTTTAAATATTCTATCTCACAACATAACTCCGTGGTTCACCGTTGATGTTGCGATTGCTCTTAGAGCCAAAGATGCAACGCGTAGCAAATACAAAAGGTCTGGCTCACTTGATGACCTTTTGAATTTTAAAAGATTACGGACTGCTGCTAAAAGGGCAGCCAACGATGCTATGCGTGCTTATTTAGAGCATGTCGAAACTTCTATTACTTCTGACAATCCTAAACCTTTTTGGTCCTATATTAAATCCCTTAAAACTTCCTCTGGCATTCCTTCTGCTTTGTATCTTCATGATAAGTCTGCGTCCTCACCTCAAGATTCTTGTGAGCTTTTTGCTCAATTTTTCTCTTCCTTCACCTCCCGTCATAGTAGCTCTTCGCCTTCAACCTTTTTTCCAGTTCCTGATTGTACCCTTTCTGCTTTTCTTACTAATCCATTAGAAGTAGAATTGTTAATGTTATCTCTTGATGCAAGCACTAGCTTCGGTGCGGACGGCATTCCAATTTTTTTCACCAAATCCCTTTCATCTTCCTTGTGTGTTCCTCTGTCAATAATTTTTAACCTCAGCATTTCAACCGGAACCTTCCCTTCCCTTTGGAAATCCGCCAACATATTTCCCATCCTTAAAGCTGGTGATATTTCTTCCATCTCTAATTACCGTCCCATATCCCTTTTACCTTGTTTTAGTAAGCTTCTCGAAAGAGTCGTTTACAATAGAGTCTACCCTTTCGTCAAGCCCTTGCTGGCCAGGGAACAGCATGGATTCATCAAAGGTAAGTCAACGGTTACAAACTTATTGTCTTTTACAAACACCGTTGCTTCCGCAATCGACCAGCAAAAGCAGGTAGATGTCATCTATACCGACTTTGCCAAGGCCTTCGATTCTGTGAACCATGCTGTTCTTCTATCAAAGCTAGCTGGGTTTGGTATCTCTGGTGCCCTTTTTTGTTGGTTCACTTCCTACGTTTGTGATCGCTCTTGTGTCGTTACTGTTAACTCTTGTTCTTCTACACCTTTTTTTCCTACCTCAGGAGTTCCGCAAGGATCCATTCTTGGCCCTTTATTGTTCCTTTTGTTTATTAATGACCTTCCTTCCCTCTTTAATTCTCCCTGCCTTTTGTACGCTGATGATCTTAAAATTTTCAGAGTGATAGAATCCGCTAGTGACTGTACCATATTGCAGTGCGATTTGGATACTTTGGTTAACTGGTGCACTGCTAATTCCCTTACTTTGAATGTTGCGAAGTGTCATCAAATGTCTTTCACCCACAAAATATCTCCTTTGGTCTTCTCCTATTGTGTCCTTGGCTCTCCTCTCAATGCTGTTTCTAATATCAAAGACCTTGGCGTGATTTTTGACTCCAAATTAAAGTTCGACTTGCATATTCTTCACGTCACTACCAAGGCTTCTCGTTTTTCCGGCTTCATCATCAGATCCTCTAAACGTTTTGTTAATCTTTCCACTTCTCTTTATCTGTTTTTTTCCTTTGTCCGTAGTGTTCTTGAATACTGTTGCCAAATTTGGTGTCCACATTATAGATACTTGATCGATGCGGTTGAATCCGTGCAACGCCGATTCACCCGCTCGTTGTTCTATAAGTACAGTATTCCGTATTGTGATTACAGTATGCGCCTCTCCATCCTTCAAATTCCTTCCCTTGAGTCACGCAGAGTGTTCCTCGACGAGTGCCTCCTTTTTAAACTTTTTAAAGGCAGTATATTGGTTGACCCCAGCATTCAACTTTCAGTTAGGGAACCGGGCCGTCTTAATAGAACATTATTTGCCTTTAATGTTGCATTTGCCCGTACCGACACCTATTTCTTTTCCCCCCTCTTGCGTTTGCCTCGTCAACACAATAGCCTTAACCTTGGTCCTCTGCCTCAAACGTTATCTGTGTTTAAAAATAATTTAAAAAATAACGTTATCTCTTATAATCGTAATATGTCCTAATTTTACTCATTTTGTTTGGTTCTTTTCCGATCGATTTGCTTTTTATTCTTTTTTGTATTATTACTTCATTCTGAATTTATTAATTTTCTTGGTTTCATGATATTTTCTTATTCATTTTCTTGGTTTTCATATTATTTTCTTTTTCTTACATATTTTATATACTTGTATTTATTTTTATTTTTTCTTCTTGTCTAATCAATAATTGGATTTGTTCTGTGGATTTAGACAATAAATAAATAAATAAATAAATAAACATAACTGTTCAAGCTGATAATATGCCCGTCGTCCCACCTAACTTATACGATCCTCCACTTTCTATAGTAATTTATGTTGACCTTTTCACTATAATAAAGCAGACTTTACTGAGATGAAAAGAAATATGCAAAATAAAAAGAACAAAAATTATCATCCTTATTTAAATAAATATAATCCAATCTCCTGAGCCTGCAAAATTAATTACTTTCTCACTCATTTAAAATTACCTTCATACAACAGTGAATCCTTTTTCAATTCTACCCACATTACCACCACTACTTTCCTAATCCTATCTGAAAGTTGCGACTATTCTGATTGTGCACGTGCATTGCACACCGCGCTAATACACATTCGAGTGTTTACTGTTAAATTGGACATTACAATAAGAGGGTAGGAACCTTAACTGAATCACCTTCATAATCACAAGAGGAAAACTAGTATCGAAACCGTCTGTACACCGAAATTCGAAGGGTGACAATTTTTTCCTTTTGTTCCTGTTTTTTTCCTATCAACATTCGCTCGTGTACACTCAGATCAGAATTCCTCGTAAAATGATTCCTATTGACACCAATACAACAGTATCATCCCTTGATTGCGAAACGTGTCCTGTCGTGTAGTTCTTTACGATACGACCAAACCGAGGATAATATGAATGAATTTTTAACGTAACGTGTTTGATTCGCGTGATACTTCAAGTGAGGGCAGTGTGGCAAACACACTTCCATGCAACTTGTGTTATTTGCTTCGTAGCCGTTACGTCGCCAAACATCTGTATCTTGTATCTGAGGCCCAGTCAATTCAAATTGAAAGCGTCTCTGAACGGCCGCAGAACTAGTTTCAGGTGGTTGTGCTTGAGTTGAATGTTGTGGAAAGTAGAAGACTAGCAGCCGTTGGACATTGCCCCAAAGCTCCAACTGATTCCGCTCAGATACATTGGGCTGGAGCTTGGAAGCTTCAATGAATTGGAAAGGTTGCAGTGTAGAATGGAGAGATTGCTTCAAGAAACAGGGGGAGTACTCGCCGGTCGCCAGCCGTTCAACAGCTCGCCAACAACCGGCAAAACAGACGCTTCGTCAGTTCATCCACGAGAATCGAGTTGGTGGCAAGTATCTTGCCGACGTGTCGCATCGCAAAATAAGATACAGATACATTTTCGGTTCAACGACGGAAAGTTCGTTATATTCGAATCGGTGATATCATTCGATGACGTCAGATTATTAACTGGTCATATCATCGAAATTCGCGAGAAACGTGAATGATAGTAGGATTTCGTTATTGACGACTCGTTAGGGTGTCAAGCGGAGCGAAGCGAGGAATCCGTTGAAAGTCGTGATCAACTAAGTCCAGCAAATTCGCGTGGGATCTAGTTGTCCTCAGTGTTCTTGGTGAAAAGTGAGTGAAAACATCTGATTCTCCTCGATTGAGGCTATTTTGAAACGAATTTAGCGCGAAGTCTGTGTTTGTTGATCGGGAAGAGTGTACAGTGTCCTACAGTGTGTGATTAAAAACGCGAGACGACTTGTGATTTTCGTGTTGCATCTGTGAAAGAAGAAGGATTGTGAAAGCGAAACGTGATCCGAAACGAGCAGATACTGCGATAGTGAACAAAGGTACGCAACAGGTAAATCAAAGTTATTGTTTTGGTTTAAAAGCTCAGTATAATGTACGTGTTTCGCAATGTTCGTTGCTGTTTGAGTTGATGTTCGTGACCCTGCTATGAGTTTTTTGCACCTTAACACTCATGATTATAATTGCTGATAAGCGTCAGCCCAGCTGCGTCTTGAATTGGATACAATGAATGCATTTATCATACAGTATTGTGGTCACGGTGTTTATTCATTAACGCTGCTCCGTTATGTCCATAGTACTTTTCTATTATCTTATCTGTAACGAAATACCTTTCGACTTTTCTCTCGATACTAGTGAGTAGATACGGTGTTCTGAAAAGAGAAATCGGTAACCTTTTATCTTGTTTTATTTTTGTTTCCGATCTTATAGATTACATAGTATTGTGGTTGAATGTGTTGTTTTTAATTATTAATAATGCGATAAGATATCAAAATGTAGATTTCAATCATACTTGTTCTGTACCTAATATTTTTAATGAATTACTAGATATTTCCAAATAACTTAATATAATATCTTATGTTAACATTTTTGGGATGGAATAATATTCTTATCATTTTCGGTACATTCAATGGCTTGATATTGAATTTCTTCGAACAAAGTATTTAATTGTTCAAAAAAAAAATTTTTATAATTTCTGGGCAAAACCTTGTGAAGCAATACTTATCCAGGATCATTTGAAAGATATTTAATTTCCATAACGAAGAGTTTATTTTTATGAGTCGCAGCGCTTTGAATGCACAGAAGAATGCATCAGTTGCATCAAAACAAGAGAGATGTGTAAGAATAAGGAGGGCCAAAGTAGATGTAAGACCATTGTTTGCAACTAAGTATGCTCTTTCAAGAACTTAGGAAAATTAGACACAGAAATAGAATAAGCTGATCTAATGCCAGGTGTAGTGGCTTCTAAGTAAGAAGGGTATGCTTCATAGGTACAAAGAGATTATCAATCTAAGAACTAGATCTACATTTGTTTGACTTTTGATTAGAACTGAATAAAGAAGATATCAGCAGTTCATAAAAGAACGGATTCTAGTAGAAACTAAAAATGTTATTATCTTCTAGGTAAATATAGATATAATAACGTAGTGTAGTAGACTGCTTTGAATACGTTATATATCTATATTTACCTAGAAGATAATAACTTTTTTAGTTTCAATTCTAATCAAAAAACGTTACAAAGCTTTTAGAACAGCAATTAGTACCATGAAGAGCAATAAGCAGCAGAAAACATGTAACCTACAACAATTCAATGTTGTTGATGAAATTGCTACAAAGTTTCTGTATGATCAATTACTCTCAATTGCGTACAACTGCATAAAGAATAAAGTCAGTGAGACAATTGACGATCTGCATCGCAAAAACATCGTATTGCTATTGTTATTTTTTTGCATTGCTATCCAAGCTTTAGAATATATCGATAAAATAGAATGGAAAATATAGGTGGTGGGGTTGCAATTGATGTAAAAAGTAATATTGAACACTCACTTATATCCTTTAATTTATATCCTCTAATCTTTAGTCATTGAACTGTAAGATGACTTTGTAGAGATAGTTGTAGATTACTTTCCCCTGGAGGAAAAATTAAACGAGCAAAAACTGAGCTTATAGAAACAAGACCTTAAATGGCTTTCAAAAAACTACAAAAAGATATAAATTTGCAAGACAAAGGGCCTAGAATTACTTTTCTGCCAACAAAGCGGAGAATTTGATCTTCCAACAGCAATTCCTCTTCGTAGCTGCCCTGCAGTCAGTTAGTTCACCATCGCAGCCTAGGAGTGGCCACTGTTCAAGTCTAGACTTAATCCTAAGCCAGAGAGCTGTTCATATCTCACAACATATAACCTTACAAGAAATTGTGTCTCCAAACCTTCCTATCGAATTTAATATATTTTCATCTGGCAAAAAATTCAAAAAATTCCTCGCTATAATTTCAACAAAACAAACTAGTGGCGCTAAAATCAAATTCTTGATAAAACTTTTCAACACATGCATATCAGGGATTCAAAAAGTTCTTCATCTCTCTGTCCCCTCAACTCCGTCCAAAAAACATCAGGTCCCTACCGCTGAGGTAATAATAGCTATGATAAGGCGGGAATGGCAAAGAACCAGAGACTCAACAACGAAAAAGCATATTACCAGTTAAACAAGCAAATTTTAAACAAAATGTAGGATGGTCGAAACAATCACTAGAGCCTGATGCTGGTCAACGAATCAACGAACTGGAGTCAACGAAATTATGGTCTTTAAACAAACTTTTCAAAGAGGTTCCCAAAAAATGCCACCTCTAAAAACCAGCTGCTAAATTGTTTTCCCATACAAGAAAATGGTGAGCTATGTCTCGAAAACCTTCCATTCCTTCCAAAACATCTCCGACAGCTTGGGTAACTTCAACACCAAAAACTTGATTGACGCCGCTATCCGATCTATTCCTGAAACATTTGAACTCAAACTAGAGAACGAGTGTAATTTAAAAAAAAATCAAAAATGTTTATAAAAAGCTAAAATATATATACGTGAATATAAAATAAATACCTTAAGGGGGTATTCTGGTCTAGACATTTGGTCAAATCGATTTTTTTTTTGTTTGCACATTTTCAAAGTAGACCTTTAAGAATATGATTTTAAGAGGAGTTTCGGAAATTCGGATTATTTTTGAAGTTACAGTTATTTTTGTGACTCGCCAACTAAACCAATGAACGCGATCAACAACGAATTAACCGCTCCGCGCTACGTGCTTCTCAAGCTTATAAAGAAGTTCGCACTGCTCGTACGGCTGAAAGAACTCCCGAAAATTTCACTTTTGAAGTTGAAGAAGGAGCATTGTATGCGACGGGGATATCTGAGTAAAAAAATCTAAGTATAACATACCATTAAACGACTCAGACTGCCCGAAACGAGACTCCAAGTTTTAAACGCGTTTTTCTCGAAACTACTTTTTTCGATACGGTTGACATTATATCTCTAGTTGTAATTGACCGATTTACGTGAAATTTTGCACAAACCCTTTTAACACTATCAGATTTGGTCTGACCTAGGGATTTTTGAAAAAAATTTCTATTATTTATAAAAAATACCCAAAGTTGAAAAAATGAGGCAAAAAACGACTTTTTTTTTACATGGACGCCATTTTGCAAAAAAAAAGTTTTTTTTCAAATCGCCAGCGTCAAACTAATTCTTCATTCTCCTTTTTACAGAATTCACCAAAAATTTATGTTTCAGACCACCAGGAAGGTTAAAATCATGTCAACCATTAGACAAGTTTTTTTTTTGTCTTCACTTCGCTGGTCTGTATCTACATCAATTTTTATTTTTTTACTAATGTTCGAATGTTCCAAGAAGAACATTAGTATTAAAATCACTTTGGCGAAAAATTCATATTTCTATATATTTCTATATATATATTTCTATATATATATATATATATATATATATATATATATATATATATATATATATATATATATATATATATATCATCAAAAAATTTCAGTGAAAAAATCTCAGGAACGCGCCATCAGATTGAACTGAAATTTTCAGGACACATTGGTGTATATGCAGAATAGTGCCAGGTCTCACAAAAAATTAATAATTTTTAACCCTTTGGCGCCGGCGGCCATTTTAGTGATATTTTTAATATACCTATTATTCCGTACACAAATAATTTGTGCAAAAATAAAGTTGACGAAATAAATTTCGAACGTGTTTTACATGTGAATCGGATAATGTTTTGGAATTTTTTAACCCCATGTGTGCGCTGGGGGCCTAAAAAAAGAACGGGAAAATTCGAAAATTTTTAAATTGCGATAACTTTTGACAGAGCTATTCAAACATTACGAAACTTTCAGAACATATTGGTATTATTTAATTGTAGATTTGTGTAGGTTTTAATGAGCGTGCTGGCAACCCTGTAGCTAGGGCAGGTACTGAAAGTGAAAACCTCCAAATCATCGTTTCTCTTGAAAAAATGCCGTTTCTTCAAAAAAAAGCCACTCATATGTAAATTTTGTGCTTTATTTACATAGACAAAAAATAAAATTTGATATGGTATAACGGGCACGCCTGGTAACCCTTGCCCAATTTACCTATATTTTTAGCATCAAAAACTTCTGTTCCTGAGTAAGTTCTCAAGTATTAAGGCAGTATTCTGGTCTAGAGGCTCGATTTTGAGGTGATTTTACGGACGCAATAAAAAACCATTAACATTTTTAGCATCAATTTTTGTAACAGTTTTTTATTAACATTTTTAAAGTATAAAAATGTATTAAAAAAATAAAAACTCTAGCGCACCTGAACCGCTAGAAACACTAATGTTCGAAGAACAGTAGAAGAATCGTGCAGGTTTTGAGTGCATATTCCACCACATGAGCTGTTTATTACGGCCAAACTGTTTCAAATGCCACGTTTTACTTTGGTCTCAAGAATGCATTATAACTCATATGGTAGAAGGTTTCAGATATCACCACTGGTATGAATTTCAACGTTTATGAGAGTGAAACACGGGTTAATTATATTCGTTATCAGTTGCTTGTTTCACAAAATTTTGAAAGCAGCATCTCATATAACATCAATGAAGAAAATGCTCAGTGCCTGCAGCACTGTAACTGTTTGGGGCTGCGATCCGAAAAATTTGCAGAACTTTGGGAATTGAAACATCGGTTATTTATTTTCATTGTAAATATTTCCGGCATGAATACTAACTGTTAGCATTTATTGATACAAAAGTAGCACAACCGACTCGTGCTGGCAACCTTTCGCCAGTATCAAAGCCAAGAATATATCACATCTGCTTCACGTTGTTATATTACATTCAAAGTTATAGGAGTATAAAGAAATTTAGGGTTACCTGCAGCGAGTTTTTTCAAATAATCGAAAGCTTAATACTTGCTGTTTATTGTCACTACAATATCATTACCAATTGAAAATTCTACGATAAAACCGCTTAATAAAGATATTGCAAACAAACACAAAACCAACAATAGCTGACAACCCTATCGTGGCTTTTCAACCAAATTTGGCCTGAACAATGCTTAAAATAGGTTCCATTAATTGTATGAAATTCGTATTGATTTCATGACTGCACTGGAAGCTATAGGGCAAAAAGTTTTATTTTTCTGATCGAATTTTCAAAACCAAAGACACAAAATTTACCATAGCTGGCAGCACCAATCAAATTTTTCAACCAAATTTCTATCAAACAGAGTTTAGAGTAAAGTTCAGCTACTGTGTCAATTTCATGAAAATCTGGTAACTTATTCACATTTCATAGGGCAAAAAGCAGTTTTTTTCTTTGTAATTTTTCAAGATGGCACCACTGGCACAGAGCTGCCTACAATTCAAAATCGCTTCTATCAGACCTGGTTATACTTAAGTCCAATGCATTTTGTAAATTTCAATTGTATCTGATTATTGATTCGTGAGCTCCCGTGAACAGAAGTTTTTGATGCTAAAAATATAGGTTAACTGGGAAAGGGTTACCGTTCTTGTCCGACATGAAATTTCCAAAGTTTTACTTTGAACGTGTAGATAAAGCATAAGATTTGTATACAGATTGGTTTTATTGTAAGAAACGAACATTTTTAGGATATTCGATGGTTTGAATGTTTTCACTTCCAAATTTTGATTTTTTCAAATTTAAGACACCAAAATTATCATAGCTGGCAGCTCCAACCGAATTTTTCGATCAAATTTCTACCAAACGTGGTGTAAGTAAGGTCCAGCTACTGCGTGAATTTCGTTAAAATCGAACGATTCAATCAGAATTTATAGGGCTAAAAGCAGTTATCTTTTTTAGTGATTTTTCAAGATGGCACCACTGGCACAGAATCGCCCGCATTTCAAAATCACTTCTATCAGACCTGGTCCTATTTAATACCAATACATTCTGCAAATTTCAATTAATTCTGCTTATCGGATCGTGAGTTTCCGTGAACAGAAGTTTTTGATGCTAAAAATATAGGTAAATTGGGCAAGGGTTACCAGGCGTGCCCGTTATACCATATCAAATTTTATTTTTTTTCTATGTAAATAAAGCACAAAATTTACATATGAGTGGCTTTTTTTTGAAGAAGCGGCATTTTTTCAAGAGAAACGATGATTTGAAGGTTTTCACTTTCAGTACCTGCCCTAGGGTTGCCAGCACGCTCATTAAAACCTACACAAATCTACAATTAAATAATACCAATATGTTCTGAAAGTTTCGTAATGTTTGAATAGCTCTGTCAAAAGTTATCGCAATGTAAAAATTTTCGAATTTCCCGTTCTATTTTTAGGCACTCAGCGCACACATGGGGTTAAAAAATTCCAAAACATTATCCGATTCACATGTAAAACACGTTCGAAATTTATTTCGTCAACTTTATTTTTGCACAAATTATTTGTGTACGGAATAATAGGTATATTAAAAATATCACTAAAATGGGTTAAAAGGGTTAAAAAGGGTTAAAAATTAGTAACTAAGGCCAAAGGGTTAAAAATTAGTAACTTTTTGTGAGACCTGGCACTATTCTGCATATACACCAATGTGTCCTGAAAATTTCAGTTCAATCTGATGGCGCGTTCCTGAGATTTTTTCACTGAAATTTGTTGATGATATATATATATATATATATATATATATATATATACATATATATATATATATATATATATATATATATATATATATATGTATATATATATAGAAATATGAATTTTTCGCCAAAGTGATTTTAATACTAATGTTCTTCTTCGAACATTAGTAAAAAGGATTAGCTGTTACAAGAAAAAGAGGATCAGGTAAGAAATCTGGAAGCAAAGACAAGGACTTACCGAAGAAAATTGTCAGGAAGTTCGACACCAAACCCAACATTTCTGTTCGAGATATGGCAGTAGTTGCTGGTACATCGAAGTCAACGGTCGATCGAATGAAGAAACGTGACAACCTGAGAACATATAAGGTGCACAGAGTTCTAGATCGATCTGAGGAAAAGGAGAAAGAAGGAAAAACGAGGACTCGAAAATTATACGATCAATATGTAACGATTGTGTCATTTTAGATGGCGAGACTTATGTCAAAGCGGACTTCAGACAGATTCCTGGCTATGATATTATACAGCTAAAGCAAAGGGAGCAGTGAAATAAACTATTTCAGTTGAAGAAAACCAGTTTCCAAAACAGTACATGGTGTGGCAGGCAATTTGTTAATGTGGTCTAAGGGGCGATATTTTTATAGCGGAAGGCACAATCATGGGTCAAATTTACAACGAAGAATGTCTGCAGAAGCGACTGTTGCCTTTCATTAACATGCATGAAGGGTCCGTGTTGTTTTGGCCAGACCTAGCATCAAGTCATTATGCTAAGAAAACACTGGAGTGGTATGAAAGCAACCACATCACTTTTGTCAGCAAGGAGTCTAACCCACTAAAATGTCCTGAAGTTAGATCAATAGAACAATACTAGGCTCAAATGAAACGAGTATTGAAGGAAATCAGTAAAAAAATGTATCTGACCTTAAAAAAATGGAAAAAACATATGAAATCGTTAATGAAGCTTCTGTAAAAAAAAACTTTAAGTCGGGTGTCAACCGATAAATTCAAAATGTTCACTCTAAGTGACACTAACGTTAAAATCGTTAATGAAGCTTCTGTAAAAAAAACTTTCTGTCGGGTGTCAACCGATAAACTCAAATTTTCACTCTAAGTGACAATAACGGTTGCAAAGAAAGTTTCTGTATATCGTTAAGACGTAAGCTATTGTAAGAAAATAGCTCCGTTTTCGTAAACTTAGTAGGTTTCATTATATGTGCTTTAGTAGAAGAGTCAAATTTTACTAGGACAGTCCTTAATATACTGTAGTACTTTTTACTATTTCATATTACCAACCGCACTATTCCATATTACTTTTTGCACTGAAAAAAATCCACATAGCGCCCAGAGCCATGTAACATAGCGCATTGTTTATGGCCCCATACGCCATGTGCATAGTACTCTGAGCCATGCAATATGGCTCCCAGCGCCTAATGTCAGAATCTACATAGCACGTGGTCCCATGTTACATGGCGCAGCATTTATGGTGCCACACGCTATGCACATAGTACCCTGAGCCATGCAGTATAGCTCCCAGCACCATAATTACATGGCGCAGAAATTATGGTCCCACACGCCATATTACATAGTGCCATGAGCCATGTAATACGGCTCATGGCACTACAATTATAACTCGCAGCCATGCTGTGTGAGGAGATGTATAAATATCAGCAAGCTTCTTGAATATAGGAGAGGATAAGACCTTTGATGTCATTAATTCCTCGGGAATTTCTTTGGTAGAATTCCATTACCTAACATCAAGTGCTCTACCTCCAGATGCTCCGAACTGAGAAGGTTCGTGGCCTTTTGTTGGATGCAAACTGGATCATCTTCAGATGCACTGAAAAAAAACATAGCGCCAGACGCCATAATTTATAGACTTCTGGCGCCATGTACATAGTCGATTTCGGTCGATTTGGATAAAATATAGCGCCACACGTCATAGTACATAGGAGCAGACGCTATGCTTATAGTACTATAGTCCTCCACGCCATGTACTATAGTCCTCCACGCCATACAGTATAGTCCTCCACGCCATGCACTATAGTTCTCCACGCCATGCTCTATAGTTCTCCACGCCATGTACATGGCGTGGAGGACTATAGTACATGGCGTGTAGGCCTATGTACTTTTCGCCATGTATTATGGCGTGTGGCGATATATTTTATCACAATCCCTAAATCGACTATGTACATGGCGCCAGAAGTCTATAAATTATGGCGTCTGGCGCCATGTGTTTTCTCAGTGTGCGCTGATTACATAGAGGATTTATGTAATTTTTTTTTTTTTTTTTTTTTTCAATAAAATATTATTTCCTAGGTTTACAATAATTATATGATGTAAAGAAATAATCGAATAATTATTATGTAAAGAAATAATCAAATAATTATGAATTATAATCGCACGTAGGCTCTTTACACTCCCAGTATGCTATACAAATGGTAAATCAGCTGTGTCATTTCGCAGAGTCATTTTTTGGGGGCTTAAAACCTGATTTGTAAATTTATATCTACATAAGCACCTGCAGATGCATTCAAAGCTTCATATTCCATACACTAAAAAAATCAATACGATCGCATTATAATATATCTAAATTCGGAAGCATTTGTGTTGGTGTGAACTGCCTCATTTCACAATATTATTTTCGCGTGTGTGTCATCTTTTGTTTTCGAATCCGATGAAAAATTGCACCGCATTAGTCACCAACTCCTCTTCTTTGACCCACTGACGTGGTTTTTTGTTGTTTAAATTAATATATACGTTCTACGTGTCTATAGCCATGTGTATAAAGTAATCATTTATGGAAATGAAATCATTCAAACTGAGCTCTTTCAGACTTTCAGACTCTCATTTCAATGTTAAGTGGGAAGTTATTTGATAGTCAAACTACGTACTATTTTCGTACGTAGTAATTTATTGTGAGATGACTATGACATTTTTGGTTGTACCAATTTTGAATGCATCTACATCTATCTGCAAACAAGTATTTTCTATCGAAAAAAAATGACCTTTGCAATGTCGTATGAATTTCGAGAGTGTGTTAAAATTTGGAAGTCACAGCTTCTGAAACAATAAATTGCTATTATACAAATTTTCGTTCAATTGTCGATTGTAAAGATAGCAAAAATTCAACATGGTGTGGTTTTTTGACATACCGGCAGATTTTTCGTGCATCTGTACTTGTTTAAATTAAATGGTAAACAAAAAAAAAATAAATACCCGCTACATAACTTATTTAAAATTAATCATGCGGCGAATTGAACACTTGTGACAATAGTATGAATTTTATTTACAGTAATTAGTCATACTTAATTACATCTACAACCTCAATGCATGCATTTATAACTTATGTGAAGTGTATTTAAAGGTCTGGAAATATTAATCTGATTAAAGTTTAGAAAGATTTCGCACACCAGTCGTACTATTATGTGAAGGCACACTCTGTAAATAAACACATTCATACAATTCCTCCATTTATTGCCAATAATAATCATGTACCACCAACTCAAGACCAAGTAATAAACTTGTCTTGCAAATTTATGCAATTAGTTGAAATGAATGCATCAGATTGGCGCGTATGTTTGTTTCAATTCAATGTATTCCAATGATTTCACCTTGAATGCCACTTGTATCTTTATTATTGAATCTAACTTAATCAGTTTTCGGCGCAAAAGGTTACGAATCTAATAACGATTTAATGGTTGACATCGTTCCAATGCCGAGGCAACAATTCACTCCCATTCGTGAATGGTTCGATAAAAAAAATCGACGTGGAAAAGCTAATAGATATCGAATTTTCGATATTTTATGTTCTGCAAAATGGACAATTTCGCGATAAAAGTGAACCTTATCAATTCTCCAGTCGATTTTTGATAGCTGGCAGGCAGGTGAAATAGCTGATGGCTATTGATAATATGAAGCGAAAGCTTATTTAACATTGTGTCGTTGGAAAAGTTATGTGTGTCTATAGATTAAATTGCTTGATATTCACATAAGTATTAGAAAATTGTTTCGTATCGACGGTTGAAGCTAAACTGAACACACAAACAATTATGTGCATATACATTCGTATAAAGCTATTATCTACATACTGATATCGATAGTAGAACCACAAAAGTATTATGAAATTTTGCGAATTTTGTGGTTTTGCGCTCTATCATGTTTGGAATGTTTTTACGTATAGTTACAAAAGCCTCAGACAAATACACATTCCTCAAAAATTCATTAAAACGTTTCCACCATCTTAATCACCAAGCGCTTAAAAATTCTAGATAAGAACGAAAATGACAAGTTCACATTGTATTTAAGCTCGAACAACGCTATTCTATTTGATAGTTGCAAAATTACATGAAATTGGCACTTGATGTTGACATGGTTGTGTCCCGGAAATGACACTTACAAACATGGGACAACGATCGATAGCGTCATATGGTTAATTTTAGTCGTCCCGTTTACGAGTAGTAATCGTTTGGACTTGGCAGCAATTTCCTAATCAAATCTCTGCCTCGTTGTCGTTTTAGTTGAGTCAACTGCTTGGATTTGATTTAGTCTGCGACGCGACTCAATGCAAAAGTGTAACAAAAACAACAAACTGCACAATATACATACATACATATGTATGTTTGTATCAAAATTAGACGTGGAGTGCTTGTTGGATGAATGTACTCAACATGAAAGATTTCGAGCTGTCGTGGAAAGACGTGAATGCTGGATGCTTCAGTTTGTTTGTTTACACTAGACGATTGAAGTTTGTATCCAACGGATTAATGGGATTAAGGTCAAGCTGTTAGATGAGTGGTAGGTACTTGGTTGCATCAACAGGAAGATGTAGGCACAGAAAAAAAAAATACAGTTTCGATTCTGTCCGTACATGTTCCTGCTCCAGAAATAGTAGAAAAAGAGTACCGTTCTTTTCGAGTTCTTCTCGAGGAAGGACAAGTGTATAGAATAAATAATTCAGTAAACGAATTATACGCATATTACATGATTAAACGAATATTACACTCGCTCTAGTTTAAATTGATACGAATCCCTAAATATTTAGTTTAACTCATTTAAAGCAATTAATTTTTGCTTTCATGCAAATTCTCTCATATATTCATATCGAGTTCAACCAAATTCTTCGTAGAGATCAAAGTCGATCAAGCTCTACCTACCATCTTCTTCGTTGATCCTTCTCAATTCACTTTTGCGTACTTCTAATCAAGGTCCATTATGTTGCCACACGAAAGGAGTGAATGAAATACTCTTCAAGCTTTATGTCTCTAAATAGTGTGGGGCAGATGACATTTTCCCCATTACATTCAAGAGCTCCTCCTCTCCACAATCCCTTTTTCTGGCGCTGTACGGTATACATACTTATGTTTTCACTGCCAGATGGAACCAGTGTTTCCATTGCTTTGGTAAAGCCTTGGTCGTATCACTTGAAATTTTAAAGGTTTTTGACAGATCCTGCCCCGGAGTAACTTTTCTGGTGCGCATTTGTTCATTGTCTTACCTTCCACATTAACCTCGTAAATTGACTTGATTAGACTTTTTTTTTACATACATCCTGTTAAGTTGTTCCAAATTGACTTGAATCAAGCGTCCATGCAGCCAATAGTTTCGATTCATGCCTCTTTTAGACAGACTCTGGAGAAGGTACACAGGAGCCCATTTAGTGCCCGCAGGAGCAGTTCAGGCTGGTAAATTTCTGAAGGGCGGTAAAATTTTACACATCGATCAAACTCTGCAAGGCGGTGATCATTGGAACTCAAATTAATAAAAATTGTTTTTCACTGCGAAAATCAATGCAAATGCCCAGCAAATGAGAGCGAACTGCTCTAAACTGATGTTTTTTTTTATAGAAAACAGCTTCAAACTATTATAGCTTAGAATGAAGCGCAATTGCTGCAAATCTTTGTATCCATGTGCATATCTAGGAAAGCGACTTTGTATGCAATGCTATATCAATAATTAACGGTCCGAAAAAATAAGGCATGTCTACCTAGTGTCGTTTTTAATTTTTTCAAAGCAAGTACTAGTCGGTGGAGAAGAACGAATAATTGTTTGTCTAATAGAAAGCAGCGTTCTTCTATATTATACCGGCAGCTGGGGCAATTTTCAGTAGTTTGTAAATTGCGGGAAGGAAGGATGCAATCGACGAAAAAGAAGCGTTCACGGCAATCATTGTATTTTTCAATAAAGAGAACGAGCGGACGTCTGAAGAAATAAACATATTTGGATGAAAAATGGCTTTGAAAAACGAAGGATTTGGCGCCACATATCTTCTAAAAAAAATTCAGAACAGATCCCAAAATATTAGAAGTTGAAAACATGATAAATAAATGGATGCTATCTGTATTTTTAACGTCGATCCTAACATAGCATGCATGTTTTCAGCTATTCTTGTGGGATTTCCGGATATTCTAGAACGACCCCTTATCGAAATGTTCCCTAAAACTGCTTTTTCGTAATAATCCGTCATTTTTGTTAATAATCTTTTATAGAAAAGAAATAACTAAAAAAAAATATAAACCCATCTTTCTCATTTGGCCGCATATTCACGGGCGACTTGCACACAGGTTGATTTTTTTCTATAAAAATGAGCTGATTTCGCTATACAAGACACAATCATGTTTGTGCAATCAGTAATCACCAAAATATCAAACCCTTCTTGACTTTGCGCAAACGGCTTGCACAATCACGCAGTCATCCCCAGATGCGATCAATCTGCATGCACAATCACATTTTTGCGCAAGCTTGTTCGTGTCGTGTATGGGGGTGGTCTTCCGGACAGCAATGGATATGTAAATAGGGCAAATGCAATCCACCGGAATTGATGGGAAATGTACAGCATTATGCTTAAAATGTTGCAATTTTGGATATATCACCTGTATACTTTATGCATATAATAGGTTTTAAGCAATAGCTGTCAATTTGTTGTTTACATTTTCCCATAAAAAAAGTATGGGGCGATAAAATATTATTTGCACAGAGTGGTTAGATCTCGAAAAATGGCTGAGCTCACTGTTATACTGAATTGTATAGTACATACTTCTTACTAAGTGGAGATCCTCTCGTATCGTTGAGGAAATGACTGATCCTCTTCAAATCTACCGATGCTACGTCGTTTATGCAAGCGAAGAAGTATAAGACAAGTGACCTCCTTCTTCCTCCAGTAAAGGCCAGGCATTCGCACAGGAGGTGAAGAATTGTTCCCTTTTCCTGCTGGCATTTATATCTCCAGCAGGAGTCATTTTAAAGGGCAGCCATCCGTACTGCATGTTGGCCAAGCAGGCAATGTGGAGTCAAAATAACCGCCACTGCGCGGGGGAACCCTTTCCTAGTTCGAGAAGTTTCTTAGTGCGACCAATGCTAAAAGTTGTGTTTCCAAAATTGTTTAGCGATTGCGTAGGAAGGTTCCTCCGCTCAGGACGCCTGATGATCAGTTAAACTGAAGCCATCTAAGTGACAATCGAAAAACTGCAGAGGACTTTCGCTACAAGGGTGCTAGCCTTTGCAATTTCATCCGTTACACAATCTCCTTTAATATCCCTATGTCCTGGCACCCAAAAATGTCTCTCGTTAAGAGTCATACAGCATCCGAGGATCAGCTTTGAGGAAAGCCGCTTGGCTCTCACTAAAAATACAACCATTCGCTCCGAATATCTGATTACATAAGAGTCTATTGGCCGCTTTGAGAATTGCTAGCATTTCCATATGAAAGACGCTCCTGTAATCTGGTAAGCGGAAACAGAACTTGAGGTCAGTGAGAAATATACTTTTCCGTCAGTTTGCATTTATTCAATCCTTGAGACAGATGTATTGTCGATGCAATTGCAGCAGTATAATAGATGGCCTCTGCAACAGGTATGTCATGTGACAAGATTTCAGCATGGCAGGTCTACCCTTGCCAAAGTATCACCACAATTAAGTTTTACCGTTGCGCAAAAGTGCTTTCTTTGGTGTAGGACGGAGAAACCCCAAAGTATTCCCAAATTGTTAGACGGTCGAACACAGTGAGGTAGTAGAAATGGAGTGGGCATGCCCATAAGATTTGCATTGAAGGGGATGGCAGTAATTTTTTGTCCGCTAAATGTCAAATCTGATCAAAACCAAGTAGCTCCCCTAAATAGCGGAAAGGCAGCTTTAACATGCTTTGTGCGCGAGAGGATCAAAGGGGCTAATGGTGGAAAGTTATACCGTCGATGTCAACTCCACTTCTACTACGTCACTGGTCGAACATGCGATGTGACTATAGGATGGGCAAAATGGCTCACGGCTATCCACTGATCATTCCGCACCAATCGAAAAAGCACAGGACAGTCTTCGAGCAAAACCTTTCGTTTGAATAAACTTAATGAAATGTGCAGCGAACAGTGTACTGAGAGTACGGCGCAATACTGTCAAAAAGAGCGTTCAGTGGTGAGCAATGAGTCATTTTGCCTATCTCTAGATGTGACGCTAGCTTAGTTAGAAAATGCGCTGGGTCCTCTAAAAAGCTTAAATATTGCAAATATTTGCAAAAACCCAAATTGACGAAATGTCACATCAATACTAGACTTAAATTTACTGAAAATTTCATATTAAAAGGAAACAGTTGGGGTCAAGTCGTCTTCAGCTATGAAAAGAAATTCAATCTCGATGGGCCAGATGGATTTAATTATTACTGGCATGATTTACGGAAAGAAAAAGTAGTCATGCAAAGAACAGCACTGTGAGGGAGATCTGTTATAGTTTGGACAGATTTAAAAAAAAAGTGCTAGGAGCGAAATAGCGTTCGTCAATGGTAGAATTAATGCTGTCAATTATCAAGAGTTACTAAAGGAACATCTACTGCACTCACAAAAATGTCATTTAATAAAATCAAATTTGAATCAAAAGTTGAAATCACTTTGAAATATAAAGCGAATCTTATTTGAATTCCACTTTATTATACAAATTTTATTTTCAAATCAAAATTTTTCATCATTGAATTAAAAAGAAACGTATATGAAGCCAAATCATATTTGAAAATTTTTGAATCAAAAATGTTCAAATATGATTTGGCGCCAAAGACGTTTCTTTTTAATTCAATGATGAAAAAATTTTGAAAATAAAATGTTTATAATAAAGTGGAATTCAAATAAGATTCGCTTTTTATTTCAAAGTGATTTAAACTTTTGATTTAAAGTGATTCTAAAAAAGTGTTAAGTGGTGAAATGTTTCTGAGTGTGCCTTTTATGCCACTAGCTGAAGATAAAAACATGATTTTCCATCAGAATAATCCATACGGCTACCTCTACTAAAAAGTGTTTTCATGATTACACAATCAAATTATTACCATGGCCAGCATTGAGTCCCGACCTGAAGCAAGAAAATTTGTGGGAAATTTTGGCAAGGAAAGTCTACGACGAGAAGAAGCCATTCATTGAACTGTACGAAAGAATAATAGTAGCGTGGAACGAGATATCAGAGTATTAACAATCTTGTTTATTGCGTTTCGAGTCAATCATTAGCTGTAATAAAAATTAGCTGAAAATGAACCAAGTATTAAATAAAAAACCTATCAAATATTGTACGGAGTTTAGGATTTTTCACAGATTTTAATTCGAGATTTTATGGTTTCTCATTTTTCATTTCAATTTTGCAAAGAATATGATCACCCTCTCATCCCCACTACAATTTTTTTAAAGGCACATTATTATTCGAGAAAATACACAGTTATTTAAAATAATTTCCTGTTTTTATGAGAAACCAAAAAATATATTTGAGTATATAATTATTCATAGCACTTTACGTACATTATCAAGTATTGCTGTCCATCAAACTACTGCTCTGCGCAGCAGATTTGGTTGCTACCTACTATTGCAAAACCAAGAGAAGATACGAGATTAGAACCCCCAAGTTGCTCCTATAATCCTCTTATTATTTCTTTTCTTATTCTTTCGCCTGTAGTTTCCTTCCATAAAAGCTTCGAGTCCTGCATAACTCTCAAAAAATGTTCTCTCAAGTTTTCAGAGGTACCCAACTTTTGAGCAAGTTAGGTCATAAAAAAGAGATGCCGCATATGCGGCTGGTATTAGGCCACCAGTTTGGACATATTTGCCAATCTCTGCTGTCTAGTTAGAGCCTCGATTTTTATGTAGCTGATTTATACGTACACAGGTAGCAATAAAATACTGTTCTGTAAATCTATAAATGACCCCCTTACTCTCTCGTTTAATCGTCGACTCTAAAGTTACCCAAACTCATTTTACGCAGCTGTTGATATTCGAGGAAACACTAATTATGCCAATACAAATTAAGCCTGGCTCGTTGATACTAGACTTATCAGCTATTATATTTTGAGGATAAGCAAATCGCATTACATTTATCAAAAAGATCATGAATGGGGGTCCAAGGAGTATGAATCACAATTAACTAGCCTTTTTCGTAATATATCGCCGATTTCGAGAGCAAATTGTAAAGAAAAGCAACGGCTGTTCCTTGTTGACTATGTTCTGCTTGTAATTTTCTCATTTACGTAGTCCTTATTTTCATGTCAAAATTCAAATTGATCATCCATTCGATGAGCTCGGCATTGAATTTCTATAGTTGCCAGATTGTATCTCAAACGCGAAAAAGACTTGAAACGTTTTTAGCACATTTAAAATGTTTTATAGGACTATTATTTTTTTCTTCAGCCAATTTAATGCCCTCGATCGTTATAGTTTTTTTCAACTTTTCAGGAATTTTTTTTAGTACATAAAACATAATATCTGTCTGACTACATCTTGACTTGCGTAGTTTGCTTTCGCAAAAGAAAGAAATACATTTTCATAGCAAACAAGTTTTAGCCACAGAACATAAAATTTATACAACGTGCACGCATTTTCAATTTTTGAAATCTTTTTCAACGGATTTAAATACCGATAAACAATATCAAGAATTGCATATAAAAAAACCATCTCGAAAAAAACTTTGTCGTGTTCAAAATTATTTGTCTCACTTAAGTACCAATATTATCAGCATTTAGTAACATTAACTGCATGCCACTATAAATAGAACAACTATTAACTGTTGCGTGCAACCCAAAACGAATTGTTTATGATTCACAAAGAATCATGACTTAATCAGCTATTTATTATCGTATACGCCCCTATAGTTCACAAGGAGTTGTTGGTTCACACATCCGCTAATCCCATACTTTATTGTAAACAATAAATGCCAATGTATATGATACAATATTGGCAAGAACATTAAAAGTGCCAGCAGAATATTAACTGATCTGATAGCATTTTTGCGAACAACTTCATCGGAAACGATTCAGAGAAAGCTAGAGCGAACAATGGCGTCTGAATACTAGCAACACCGGGAAAATTTTAATTTTAACAATTTCTGTATATCTGATTGCAGAATCTGATATAATAACACTAACTGGATCTGATGTAATCAACTCACATTTGCTTTACAACTGGCAGGTGAAAATGAGAACGGAAAAGTTGCTGGTCGGCGTCTTGCTGGCTGGGTTATGGTTTATCTAGTTATATGTTGGAATATTTGTGGCTACAAAACTGCAAAGCTGTTCTATTTTTACATGTAAATATTCTCAATTTTGTTTTATAAACAATTACCTAGGCAATATTTTAACGATTTGAAATCTTATTCGCTTATCGAACTACATGGAATAGAATTCAAAAAATTGATATCTCGTTTGTAGCAAGTAATCATAGTGATTTTTTCCCTAATCTATAGCATGCATATTACTTACGCGGACCAACGTAAATACAAACTGATAAAATTCCACCCAAATCAGCAATGTGTTTCCCAACACACACCGTAAAAACGTACTTTCAATCGGATTTTCAACACATCGCTCCAAAATATTTACACTAAGTAGATCATCTAAAAATACAAAATAGAATTACGAATTTCAACATGAAACAAACACTGGATCTGATCGACATGACAGAGTTTGCTGGTAAGTTTCAATTGACTCGGGAGTCGGTTAATTTCTTCTTGAACAGCTGGGAAAGTGAAATTTCATCATAATGACACTCAATGTATCTTTTGCTGTATTGTGGAAATGAGGATTGTTCGATACTGCTGTGGTGAGCACTGCACTGTGGTGATTCAATGTGAGATTGAATTCTATAAATATGCTCGTTAGTTGCTATAATGAAGAATGAGATGGAATAAAACACTTTGATGGAGCAAAGGAGAAATGTTGGGAAAATTCCGGAATTTTCGTTTTTTGCTAGACGATTTTGCATTTACATATTCACACAAAATCATATTTTTTGTGATGACCAATCTGAGAAAAATTGAAAGAAACTCGTTTATAAGCGAGATGTTTACGTGTTCGTAGGTTGTTTATCCGTACTCGGTTTATTAGAAGGCTTGTTATAATTAATTTGCGTCAATACTAATATTTAGCTGAATCTGCGAAAATAAGAACATTATCTTCACTAGATAATGGTAACATACAAACGAGTTCATAGCGTTAAATTCCAGGAAGTTTGAAGCTTCTAAACAACATTAAAATTAATCACATTTTGGCTTAGTACTGGAAATAATGCAGGTGAAGCAGATGTTAGTAAGTAAGAGCAAATTATTTTTTTTTAGTTATGTACAGTATATAGTCAACGGACAGAGCTAGTCAACGAACAGAGCTAGTATTCGAATACTTTGAGTTTATTGTTCATTTTCTCGTAAATGTGGATTACATTCTGATATGTTTCCTTTCTTGGCTGGTTCATATATGTTTTTTAGTTTGTGAGAACCATTAGGTTAAACAAGTAGATGATTAGCAGCCAATATATAAAAGGCTCATCATTGAAGTATGTATGCTTTAGTGCGAATAACGTGTCACAGGTAATTTTTTTTAGGAGATCTTTAAATTTAAGTTATTCTCTTAATATAGTTGAATATCTAGAATGTTTTGTTTTGTGTGCATGAAGACTGTTTTTAACTATTTTCTGTCTGCAAAAGTGAATTCTATGGAAAAATCTTTGGAAATTTTACATTTCCAATAACTAAACCCGTTTTCATTACTTACAATCAGTATTCGGAAAAGAACGTCCGAATACTAAAATACCAAACAAATATGCCACCCAATATTGCGTTTGAGTTAGCTCAAATAAATTCTAAAACAAAAATGATGCAGTTATGATAGCTATTTTCAGTATTCGCACACCCTTTTTGGTAGTATATATCACCCTTCCGAAGACTGGTATTATTAAGGACGTCGCCGTTTCTTCCACCTTATTGGGTAAATTTCTCTGCAGCTTCTTTCCTTCCACTCTCTCCATCACTCTATCAGCGTGCACAGTCCATGTGCACCATCTTTACTCTGCAGTAAGTTTTTCATAGTGCTTCCCAGACAACTAGTTTGTTGATATAAGGGACAGCACAATTCTTATCAATATGATAGACTCACTTTTATTAACTTATTATTGTCTTCATTGACTTGTGTCCAAAGAAAAGTACACAAAAACTCTGGTGTTAATTGTCATTGTGCGTTGTTAATTTTTATGTGCAATTTTAAGTTCTCTTTGAATGTCACGATACTGCTTGAGTTCTTTAACGGATCTGGCAATGTATTGTAGAAAGCTATAGCCTGTTGGATTTAGCTTTAATCTATCCGTTCTTGGTTTACAAACTAAAATGTTGCTGGCTGATCTTGTTTCTCTGCTAGTTAACTCTCCAACAGTTCGAGAAATATCTGGCCATTTTAGCCCGTTGTTGATAATTTGGTAAATTATTTTGCCTCTTTCGAGATTAACAATCTGTTGGATGTTCAACAACCCTGATCGAGTGTACACGTCGCCCGTTGGTGTTAAGATCGGCAACCTAAATATAACCTTTATCGTCTTAGTGATAAGTCTCCCAATTAGCTGGATGTTATGCTTAAATGTTTGGCTCCACAAGATTGCTCCATATTTAACAGTAGACAAGATAAACACATTTAAGATTAGGAATTGAATGCGTTTTTCCAGGAAATCATGTCTTCTCAGTGTTGCGATAAATGGTGCGATTTTACTCCTGATGTAGTTGATGTGATGGGTCCAGGACATCTTTTCATCCAAAATCAATCCCAGGTATTTTATTGAATGGACCTTCTCCAGTTGAACTCCATCGATTTGAATACAAGGATTAATAGGGCGTTTATTTTTTTTGCTGGAACATAGGGGTCTATTGCGATTGTCGATTGGATGACCATTCTACTGCTGTCGTTCGAAACGATAAAATTTGGTTTGGTATTGGGTAAGTGCAATCGACAAATATGTGTATTATTGTGAATTTAGATATAAGAGCTTGTGAATATTTTGTATTTGGCACTTGTTGACTGCGTAAATCAAATGCGTTTGTGATCGTCAGGCGTCGTCCATGTAAAACACCATCGATAAGAAGCGTCTGTCAAATCGACACTTATCAATCACAATCGACATTCACAATACCGAACTTCACAATTGACGAACGATAGTCGATAAACATCGTTTATCGACTGTTTTTCGATAATCACAATCAACCCCATAATTTATTTAGTTTTGTGGACATTTATAACGAGTTTGCTCTGGCGCAGCCACCTCAAGTATTTATCCAAATCCATATTTACTGTACTTTGGATGGCTGTCTCATCTTTTCCAGCATATAACTGGAGCGTATCGTCAGCAAACAAATCTATCTTACCAAAAAGCCTGAGATCTTCAACGTTGTTCACATAGATAAGGAAAAGTATAGGCCCTAAGATCGATCCCTGTGGAATACCTTTGTTTATAGAACATTCCTGACTGGTGTAGCTTCCTTGTTTTGTCATTATTCTTCTACCCAACAGGTAGTTTTTGATAACAGATTTAAATTTCATGCCAATCCCATACTCTTCCAGTCACAGAAACAAAATCTCGTGGTCAATGGTATCAAAAGCCTTATTTAGGTCGACGAAAATTGCTGCCACGTAATTACCTTTATCCAGTGATTGATTTATAAACTAAACCGCGTCAAGGGTAGCCGCAATAGTGCTGCTGTGCTCCTGAAAACCATACTGCATTGGAGCCAAAACTGATGTTTCTTTGAGATAATCAATTATTCGAGCATTTATGACTCTTTCAACCACTTTGCTTAGCACACTGATGTCTGCTATTGGACGATAATTTAAAGGATTGGAAGGGTCACCTCCTTTAAAAACTGGTGTTAATCTCGGCAATTTAAAGCATGCCGGGAATGTACCGGCTTCTAAGTGGCTATTAATGATTTCCACTAAAACCTTAGTTATTTGCTGCTTAAGCATTTTGATGTCTCCTGATGTTATATTATCGATACCTGGTGAAACGCCATTTTTTAAATTGTCGATTATTTCTGCCACTTCACTAGGTATTGTTGGTCTCAAATGCATGTTAGATGTTTGACTTGGTTTTGAAAAATGGTGTTGTTCAGATATTTAAAGAAAATGTTGCGTGATATCTGACCCAATCGCTGCAAAATATTTATTTAAGTGTTCCGCAATTGCCCCACTAGAAGAAATCAATGATCCATCTATCTGTAATTCCTTGATACATGTTGCGACTACCGTTCAACTGGGTAAAGTTTCGAGCGATTAGGCAACTAACTCTAAAAACATTCCAATTTTAGCCTGTCTTCAACCGGTCCATGTCTCATCCGGTCAGTAACATCGGTTCAATTGACAATTTGGAATGTTTTCGTAAACTCTTGTTATAGATTTCTATTGCCAAATCTGGGATACATTGTCAAATACAAACTTGGTTTCACTAACAAATAATTCCTAATGACTAATCAACTAGAATTATCAATTATTATTATTCCAATATATAGTACGTAACAGACTGCAGTATGATGATTGTAAAAATTCAAACCGGTATGATATTAAATCAAAACAACAGATAAAAAATAAAAAAAAATTTTAATACATGTTTTCCAAAGTTGTAAAAAGATTCATGCAGAAAATCAAACTGACGCCCTATGTGGGTTTGTTTCATCTGTGATAAAATAGAGTAGAAAAATACTTCCACTTGGGAAAAAGGTCGGAATCTACAACGGCATCGATGAAAGAAAGCCAATATTAATTTTATTTTATAAAACAAGGAGACTAAGTAGCTATAGTCAGGCGCTTTCTCCAAAAAAGTACACAAAGAAAGTAAGCACATCTTTGAGCAATACTCAAAAGCTCTGTAGGCCAAAGATGAAATTATCGTAAAAGGCAAGAACATCGCAAAACGAAACCGGACAGAATAGAACCATGTAGATGCTATATGGATTATTTTTGAGGCAAGTCTTAATTTTGGGTCAAAATATATTTGTACCGATCTACATGCAATAGTAAACAATTAACTCAGGGGTCACCAAACGATGCAAACTCTGAGAGAGTTTTTCGTACATCATGTCTTTAACACTGTTTAACAAATGAATAAAAATGCAGTGAATTTCATGATGCAATTTTGCAAAAAAAAGATATGACAGAAATATGACGGTAGTTTCAATATGTCTTAATTTTAGTTTGGAGAAAGTATATATTTAAGGCTCTGCAAAATCCTGAGAAAAATCTAAAAGTTAAACTAAAATTAAAAGACAGCGAGAGTGATTTTACGAAAGAAATTGGTGATATCTGAACCTCTACCATTATACATATCCAAAAAATACTTCATCGTTTCCCCCTCCAGGGTCTTAGTGAAAATTTAATCAGAAGAAAGAAACATAGTTGAATCAGAGTCAAAAGAGAGTGTTAGATATTATAGGGGAAAGAAGCTAATGGACTTTATTTGATTCTAAAGATTTATAGGTAGTGATGAGCGTTTCTGTTGTTTTCAAAAAATGAAAATAAACTTTTTTTTTTTTTTAAAAAAAAACTGTTTTTTCAAAATGTCTAAAAAAACAGTTTGTTATCGACAAAAAAAAAATGTTTTACTGTGCGACAAAAGGAATATTTGAAAAGTATGTAGTTCAATTCAGAGACATCGTACACAGTTTGAATAATCTTCAAGTAATTCAGTATAATGAATTTTTACGTATTCTGTTTTTCTTATATATATTTTATGTATTATGTCTTCCACTATCGTATCGTAAACATTACATTCGTTGATAGTACCAAACTGAATTGATACTTGTATTGTCCCAAATTTTCAATATATTATATACTTGATCAACCGTATAATCCCACATCCATCAGTACACATGGCCGTAAAGAATCAACATACATTGTCGTATGCCAGCGAGAGCTGGTTCTGGTAAGCAGCATTCAAAACAACAGCAACTGTTATGAACAGATATGCAACAGATATTTCGTGTGCCTACCCTAACTAGATGCAAAAATACACACCTAATAAGTCTGACAACATCGAATTATATAGAGTTATTCATTTCATGCTTTGCCTCTGAACATCTATTTCCCGCAGCTAAACAGTTTTCCATTACCAAACAGTTGGTTTTAACAAACGAAAAACGGTTCGTTTTAGAAAAACGATTCGTTTTATAAAAACAGTTCGTTTTATAAAAACGTTTCGTTTTAAAACGAAAAACGATTCGTTTTAGAAAAATGGTTCGTTTTAGAAAAACCATTGGTTATAGAAAAACCATTGGTTTTAGAAAAACTATTCGTTCTAGAAAAACGAAAAACGATTTGTTTTAGAAAAACGGTTCGTTTTACAAAAACGATTGGTTATAGAAAAACTATTCGTTGTAGAAAAACGGTTCGTTTTACAAAAACGATTTGTTATAGAAAAACTATTCGTTGTAGAAAAACGGTTCGTTTTAGAAAAACGGTTCGTTCGTTTTTTGTAGCCAAACGTTTTTTTTGCAAACTGTTTGGCGTTTTTGAGCCCATCACTAGTTATAGGTCACAGTTGTCTCTGCTTTGGTACAGTAGATTCATTAATGGAGTCATTCGTGGTCCTTTCGATTATCTTGACTGCTGTAGACTCTTGACCACAGTTCAAATTATCAGGAATGTTATTTTTGAAATTTGTCGTTGCAAAATAAAATCAATGCATAAAGTTCAAACCCTCTTTGCATTTTCCATGTCAACTAAAGACAGCCGCTAGTGAGTTTTTTGGCTTTGGCCTTCTTCGAAAACGTTGACTGTTTTCCATTTAATAAGCTAGGATTCATTGTGTGTGAAGCTTCATGCTCTCTTAGATCTATTGACTTTTTTATGATTTCACTACGAAAAAGCTGATGAATTGGCGAGGAAAGGTTCAGGAGCTAGCAACTGCCCCTGCATCACTGTACCTCGGTCAATCGCGGACGCCACAAACAAACTTGATGCCGCCATATGGGCCAAACTAAAGTCCGAATGGGAAAACAGGCTGGACTGCAGGGTGGCCAGGACATTATGGCCATCACCTGATCCAAGCAAAAGCAGGAAACTGCTCAAGCTCAGCAGGAACTGCTTGAGAACCACGGTCGGCTTGCTCACAGGGCACTGCCTTACCGCATCTCATGCGAAGAAAATGGGACTGACATCCAGCAGTTTATGCAAGAGGTGCGAGATGGAAGAGGACACCATCGAGCATACTCTCTGCGATTGTCCGGCCCTAAATAATAAACGCGTCAAAATTTTTGGTGCATACCACTTTCAAGGGTTAGCAGAGGTGGCTGGTACCGTCACGCTGAGTCAGCTGATCCAGTTTGGCGAAGCGGTCACTTGGCAGCTCTAAATAGCCAGCGGAGGGTGGCAAATGGGCCCAAACTGGTGGCCTAATGCAAGCCGCGTTTCCCGGCAGCCCTCTTTACTAACCTAACCTAACCTATGATTTCACTAGTACAACATTGAGCGTTTTTACACAAGATTCCAAATTGAGGTTTGGGCTATACCCAATTTGTTGAGCTTGCGCTAAATATCATTCAGTTTGTGTGTATACGATAGTTTATACGTATAAGGATGTTTCCAATATGGTGACTTGTGACGATCGCTATTCACTTCGTGTGAGCGTTTGTACATGCAAGGAGAATAGCGATTGTCAGAAGCCGCCATATTGAAAAAAAACCCCAATCTAATCGAAGCCAGATCGCCAACAAATTTATATGGTTGCACGAAACCTGGATATTAAACCGGTTTAAATCCGAATTTCATGTAGCCATACAATTTTATCCAGCTAACGCACCCATAGAAACACTTAGCACAAAATCGGCATTTGCAAATCAAGTTCATCAGCAAATTCCGTGCATGTACACAGTCTACGCACCCATACATGGAAATTGGCCGCAAGTTCACAAAATTGGGTATACTCCAAATCCCAATTCGGGATCTCATGTAAAAAGGCTTATTGATAAATATATAAAAACTTGACAAAAGTTTATGGATCCAACTAACTAATAGCAATTATTTAGATGTATGCGTATAGAACTACCAGGTTTAAAAAAACGTAAAAGCGTAATTGTACATTATTTTGTAATTTTAATCATTAGTAATAATTTTACAATGAGTGATTAGTAATAATTTTGAAAATTTTAGTAATTTAGATATTACTATTTATTTAGATTTACTACTCATAAAATTTTAATTTAAAATTCAATGATAATTGCTATATAAATAATATGTCAGTTCATACCAAATAAAATCAGTATCCATTGTCACTATAGGTTAAATACATAAGTAATTACTTAATGAAACTCAAATGAACGCACTAGAAAGAATAGTTGTTAACCTTGTCACAATTGATTCTGAATGCAAATCTGATCCTATCTGCAAAGTAAAGATTAATCATTTCACGGATGAAATCAATTGTAAACAATCCATTTTTATTCGATCCACTGATTTTACGTGAATGCATAGGTATACTTAATTGGACAAACAAGTGTATACATTTGTGTAAATATGCCATGAAATGAATGCACAATTGTATATGTAGCGAAATTCATGTTTTATCGTTACATACTAGGCTTACGATGTGCTGGCATCGCAACGCTATCTTTTCCGCTGTTATTTCCGCTGAAACGACCCATAATTCACTCGATTAGTATGTATGACCAAGTCATTTAAAATTGGAGTTGCATATCATGTCATTATTTTCAAGGCTATGTGAATTCGGTGATAGCGGTTTTCATCGAATAATTGTAGCTGTGTCATATTTGCTGCAGATATTTCGAATTTAGAGCTATCAGTCGAAAGACCTTGACTTAGGTTCATTTGGCAAACATGTGTTTCATGAGTAGTAAAAAGAGATAACTGCAAAATCAAAAAAAGCGAATGTTCTTGCATTGAAATTGATGGAACTTGCGATTACGTAGTAGAATCTTGTGGACAATTATTTGCAATATTGAATATTATTTATATATTTATATTCTGCTAATTTCTTGTACAGAATGGGTTTTAATTTCGCATAATACCTTCCTACAATCTAGACCAGCCATACTCAACCTTATTTATATCAGGGCCACTAAGAAATGTGTACTGACCTACGTGGGCCGCAGTCTAGTGTATCAGTCTAGTGTAGGTAAAAACAAAGGCAAATAAACAAGAGACATCATGGTGAAAATTACATTTAGTGAAAAAATTTTACGACCTCTGATAGTATGACAGTTTTCACAATTGTAGTTAAATCAGGCTGAAAATCGCTGCTGCAATTCTTGAGATATCGTCTTCGTGAAAATCAGTAAGCCGATTTTTATAAACATTTTTCGTATTCTTCATTTTTGAATTGGATGATTCTCACAGATAAGTACATGTGAACAACGTCAAAAGCAACTGGCCACATTTTCTCACTGTCTTATAATTTGCCAGTATCAGTTGCCACAATTCCGCATTCTCATTTACCTATCTTTTTTCATTAAATATAACCTCTACATTCGAGTAATTTTAAATTTCAATGATTTCATCAAACAATTGTAAAAAACTGAATCCCAGCTCTGCTTACTGACTAATAACTGCTGATTGTAGGTGCCAGGAGTTTTCAATAAGCAAAAAACATTTCCTGAAATTTCTCAACTCTCCAAATATTCGTTTGAATTCAGCGGCTAATGAATTTAGGTACGAGTAATTTAAATATACATGGTAACTGTCTGTAGATATATTGTCATTTTAATTAGCCATTGAAAGTGTGGGGAAAATGGTTGAGCTTTTGATTTTTTATGCTTTCGCAATAAATCTGCCCTGATTCACATAAATGTTTTATCTAAATTTTGTCATTTTTGATTCAACAACGGTTTCATTATTACATTATTCTGCAAAATTTGAAAACTTTATTTTTGTGAAAGTATTTGAAAATCAATATTGAAAAACGCACTCTCCATATATTTCCAGTACAAATGAAAGCACAAATCATTGAATATCTCGAAAGTACTAAAATGTGGATAGACCGTTTATGCGAATCAGGACAGCAATGCTCAGCTTGTCTTCAAATGCAAACACTTTTTGGGCCATCTGCGTTATAATTTTGCTTTCACCTTCTAAAGATTGATTCAATTCACTTGAATTCCTCGTGGTGTCACAAGGTAATGCTATCATAAAGTTCACTGTAAACTTTGTTGTTCTGTTGTAAGAACAACATAATTTCCATTCGTAATGAGAAAAATCGGTCGAGAGATCTTCCCTTGCTCAGTCACTTCACTGTTGTATATAAAGTGACATCACCATAATAGGTCTGTTCGCGTACTTTCAGTTACTGAATTTTACTGAATTTTCCTGAATCGTGTGGTGGGGGAAATTCATGAAAAGTACGAAAACGCTCTCATTGCATTTCCTGAAAATTGACAAACAAAAGTGTCAGTTGTCGGTTTTTGGGAGAACAATAGTGATTATAAAGTCATCCTAAGCGGTGATAAATTATCGCCACAAAAATATTCGTCCTTCATAATAACATTACGCCAAAAACCGTTTGACAGTTTTCAGTATTTTTCAGTAGGTCAGACCCTACTGAAATTTACTGAACGAGGGGAAATTTTCAGTTTTCAGTAAAACGGAGCACAAAAACGGCTTCATTGCAATTAATTGCAATTAATCGTCGTACGCGAACAGACCTAATTACTGCTTAGTTCTTCCAAAAGGTTCTTGAATTTTCTATGATTCAGCTATCAGGCTCGAATATAGTTCACTACATTAATGACAGTCTTTATTACAGCATCTTATGCCGAAGACGATACACGTGCTATCAAATTTTTTTTGTGTATCACACAATAGAATGATGGTAGACTTGTTAATGTATATTTAGGGTTTAATAGAGAATCAAATCCGTTTTCTGATCCGGTCTTTGAAGTCAATTTTATTCTTTTCAAAAATCATGTCAATAATATCGAGAATATCTTTACCCCTTTTTTGTTTTTTTTTTCCTTTAATAGGTATGCCTGAAAATCATCATTAATTACACTTTGCAGTATCAAATAAAAACTGCACATTGCGGCGTTGATGAAATGTCCGTGCTAAAGTCAATAGTTAAACTAAAATATATGCAGCTCTTCAAGTCATATCTATGATGTGATCGAATATGATACATGCACATGCAGTGGCGGCTCGTCCTAATGTGCACTTTCGCACGTGAACCCCCTCAAAGAAATCAATTATTCAAAACTAATAATCTATACATATTGAACAAGTATATTGAACTACATTGAACAATATATAGCTTGTTATGGCAGCACATAATGCTACCTGCCGATCATTTTCATATCTATTATCCCAGAAACTTTCTATTCCTACATACAAGCCATACAATTTTCCTATCTGCTTATCTCTACTGTTTTCTGTACTAGCAATCGCACGTGCGATTGTCTGGCTGGAATTAGGGGGCTAGAGGAGCATGCGAGGAAGCGAGGGGTGCATCCATTTAGCTCGTCTCAGTACTAGCAGGGGGTTCACACTCAGAATGTGCGATCGACAACCAATTTGATGCATTTAGACATTGTTGTCGGTGGTCAGTTCCATTCGCTGATTCGTGCTGCCGTTTCGAGCGTTTTACATATACATGTATGTATGTGGATTATTCTACCCTACTAAGCATATACATTTTAGTACTTTCGAGATATTCAATGATTTGTGTTTTAATTTGTACTGGAGGTATATGGAGAGTGCATTTTTCAATATTGAATTGACAAAAAAATTTTATAGAATGATGAAAAAGAGTATGTAATTTTTGAATCTGGTGTTAAATCAAAAATGAGAAAAATGCAGATAGAACGTTAATGCGCAGTATTATAACAACTATTGGGTTTAATTTTACTATTACCTCTATATGTGTCTCTATAATTTCAAGACATATTTAGAATTTAATTCATGGTAGAAAGAAAGAAATTTTCTGAAATGTTTGCTGTGAAATAAATACTAGTAAAATATATTCAGTATTTTAGAAGATTAGTCTTAGGAGAAAGTAAATGCTTGGAAATGATTTGGGATTTTAATTTCTTTTATCGCCTATTATAAAACTATATACATTTGAATGTATTGGCAGGTTCGATTGCGCAAAGATAGTCTGGGCACTTAATGAAGTCATAAAACACCGAAGGTTTTCGAGTGTGGATATATGAAAAATTTTATACAAGAAGAGTCATACCGTTTTTTTAATAAATTCTGGGATTATGTGTATCTAGGACTGTTTGTAAATTTTAATAAAATTTATTGATATCGGTGCATCCGTTATGCTGTAATAAACCATGCTAAGCCCATCACGGTCAAGACTCACCATGAAAACTCACTGATGAAAATACAATGTTCACTGTAAATATAAGTTTCAAATCTCTTAAATGTCTCGACAAAATATCACTGTTCAAGGATTTTTAAATAGCCCTCTGAAGAATTTTGTAAGCTGTTATGTTTTTTATAATTTTTTTTTCACTCATTCTAAAGCAGTTTTGCGATGTTTCGGCAAATTAACTAAAATAAATGCAACTCTTCAGAAAAGTGCAAAGTAAATATGTATTCATGTGCCCAATAAAGGTGTTTTCTTTTTGTGAACCCCCATAAAATTAGGTCACGAGCCGCCACTGTGCACATGTATCTTCTATTCCTCGAGTGCAGGTAGAATTTGAAAGCTGCATTTGTTTTATTTGCGATAATACCTGGGCTTAATTTTTGAATTTTTTAAACAATATATTCGAAGTTTTAATGAAGCATTCTTTCACGATTTCTGCATCCGTAAATGGTTAGCAAACTTTATTTGACGTTCTTGTAGCCACAGCATCATGTGACAGAGCACCTGTCAAAATAACTTGCTGCTTCTGCAAAGACTTCTTAAAATAGAACAATATATTCAATCTAATTATATTAATGGTAAATTGCATTGATAGTAAAGCAAAATTCATCGAACTTTTATGTTAGCCATGTGCACATATTCAAAAAGAAATTTGATATGAAAACAATAATAAAATACGTGGCAAATCGTTTCAGAAGCTGAATGCTTTTTTCATTAAAGTGTATGTAAATTTTCATTTTATAAGGTTTTTAAAAAATATTACCTGCTATTAATTTCAACTCACTACTCTCTTCTTTCATTTTTACTGCATAAGAGATTATTCGAAATCCAGTGGTCCCAGACACTGTGGCTCTGTGTGTAAGCTCTCATTCAATTTTATGCCCCGACAAGGGTTGGAGGCAGTGGCGGCTCGTCAGGGTGGGCCCGGCTCGCCTGGCCCACCCTGACGAGCCGCCACTGGGACTGCTCGACACAAAAACACTATTATAAGGTATACGCGGGTACCAACAAGAAATATCTACTTTACTTTAACTCAGTGGCGGCTCGTCAGGGTGGGCCAGGCGGGCCGGGCCCACCCTGACGAGCCGCCACTGGTTGGAGGTTCAGTGGCCGTACACCGAGTGTCTTTTGCAATAGTAGCCTTGGTCTCTCATATTTCTCGTTTGTTTGGATATGCAACTATGTTTGGTTATGTATTTTTGTACACAAGAATATTTATGAACATAGCAAATTTAACTGGAAATCAATAACTTTCACTTTCCGGCCACACTTAGAAACTTTGCGGGCCGCGGGTTGAGTATAGCTGATCTAGACCAGGGGTGGGCAAACCTAATACTGGTATGATCGACATTTATATTTTTAATTTATGCGCGATCGACTTCAAAAAATGGGTTAAATTAAAAACAAATAAAAATTTAATCAAGGTCTTTATTGATATTAATATATTAAATACATTGTATTACTACTTTGTGCAATGTACTTTATTAATAAATATTTTGGATTAATTTTGAAGTATATGACTCTAAATTTCATCAAAATGTATTGTAGAGTTAGGCTTGTAAGCAGTGATGCACAATCGAATAGATGCCATTAAGTGGTCATCAGTCAGAGAACTCCTAACTTGCGATTCGATGTTTTTCATTTGAGAAAACGTTGCTTCACATCGATATATGGAAGCAAAAAAAATGCAAATATTCTCATTGCCACCAATCTCAATAATGGATATTTTTGGGCAATAAAATCCAAAAATAATTTGCATTTGCGCGTGCCATTGTTAAAATTTCTAGCTCTAGATTCGATGAATTCACTTATAAAGTATGAGCTAGATTTGATGAAATATCCTCATTATCGAATTCTCTAAAAGGAAATGAAATAAATTCAAAAATCGGTTGAAGATTATTGAGATTTGCAAATCGTCTCTCGAATTCTTGATTAAAATTTTCCAGTTCAGGATAAAACATTTCAATATTATTCACCAGTAGGTTAGGCTAGGTTGTACCAGTTGGCACAAGGCCACACATAGACCTATTGCTTCATAGTGATACCAGATAAATGGGCCAGGAGAAAAAAAAATCAGTCCAAGCGTCCATCGAAGGCCCCGGATTTTTTCGCGAACTGAAGGATTTTATTCAGCTTTTGCATTTTACATTCACCAGTAAGTTTAATATGTTTTTCTAAACATGGAACATATTTAAAAATTTTGCCTATTTAATTGTGAAGCAAAAGGTTTTAATTTTACTTAAAAAAAACATTTACCGAACTCAACAAGTCAACAATATTTTCGTTTTCCTTGTATTTGTAAATAAAGCAAGCTGTAACGGCCCATAAAATCCGTAAGAAATGTTAATTTCTTTACCCATACTGGATCTTCCAATTGTTCATGTGTTTCTGCCAATGTGTCCAAAAATGCAATAATTTCAGGCAAAAGATTTAGAAATCTTCGCAAATAGCTACCAAAAGGCCCATTCCAAAATGTACTGAATAAATCGTCTACTAAATTTTTAGTTCACATTTTAAATTAACCTAGTAAATTATTAAAAATGTCTGTGATCGACTGTCGAACTGTTTGCGATCGACCGGTCGATCGCGATCGACCGTTTGCCCACCCCTGATCTAGACAGTATGAACAATTAACAGCTTAATTTTTCCTATGTTTTATTACCTGTGTCACTTTTCAAAAGAGCTTGACACTATTGTCTATTAGATAGGAGATATATAATATTGCATACACCTATGTATATCTTCTAGCACAATTGAAAATTAGCATCTATAGTTTTCCTGATGAGAGGACTAAAATGGCCGCTTGATTTGTCTATCATGCTAATTTATGTTAAAATGTTTCTAAAATATCAAGTTCACGTCACTAAGCTGTTGATTGCTTCATACACCCAAAAGCGACACTTGTTGCTTACCAATTAGTAACGGACACTTCCAATTGTCGAACACCTTCACCAATTCGTATATCTCAAACCACGCAGCATTCTTCAGGCATTGCGTTGAAAAAACAGTACAGCAACATCCAATAAAGTTCCATTAGCAAAATCCAACGACACTAATTTCACATTACATAAGAAGAAATGACATCAGAAAGTCAGTCGACCAGTAGCAGAATTCAATGTCAGCACGCCAATGTCTCTATTGAACATCAGCCGAATCTAAATTCAAATATGCAATAAAATTCATTGGAGCCAAACGTAATTCCTACAAAAATAAGCACGATTTGATAGTGAAGTGGATCTCATTGCGTGGCTCATGATTTTTATTAATCCGAAGGCCGAAACTGTTGTCCGATTGGACAGTAGAAAAAAGATAGTCAGTTGTTGGTGGTACGGTTGTAAGGTCAATAGATATGAATTGCAAAGTGAAAATAAATGAATCATTGGACATAAATACATAGTGATTTGGAATCTACGCTCTGACGTCACGACGAGGAAGTTTTCTGACACCTGATTACTCACCGCTGATTGTTGATGGTCAGGTTGAGGTTGGAGAACTGTACTCGTGACTATACGTGACGTCGAAAAATCGATTGTAGACTGTAGTTACTATAGTTGGAAACGTGTACGACCTATTTTTCTAGTTCGTGGGGGAAGTATGCATGCATGGGGCGATGTTTTGTGTAGAGTTGAATAGTTTTTTTGAGTTGATTATATTGTTGTGTTATACTCTAGATGAAGTACATTTCTTGGAAGAATATTTAGTGACTCAGAGCGATAATCTGAGTTTGTCTATTTTATTCTTTCATAGGAATGCTTTGTTGGCATGCGGATGTAATGCATTACATATCAGTGCCAAAATCAATAAAATATTTTTATTCCACAATATTTTTCCAACATACCAAATCCGATTTCTTTTTTCTTTGCATACTTAACAATAATATGGTGGCGTATGTTTAAAGCTAATTTAAAAGTCCCCGAGAATAATTCATTTTCTTCTAATTTGGTGACCGCAAATGATTACAAATTATACGAAAGAAACGTTTTCATTGCAGTTTTTGATGTTCTTTAATATTCACATCTTAAATCGATTGTATATAACACGAGAAATAGTAAAATGTTCTGTTAGTGTGCTCGAATTTTATATTTATTATGTGTAGCTAGATCGAAATTTTTCACTGTAGACTAATCATTCTGCAAATAGCATAGCTAAAAGTACATATTTTCAATTGGTAATTTTTTTTATTGCAGGTAACTATCACCATTGATCGGAAATAATTGTTTGTTTTTTGCTAAGCAAAGTAAACTCCGTAAGTGCGTATCTATATTCTTATATATTAGTAACGAAATATATGGCAGCAATGGAAATTTATTTACAATCTGATGTCTACGTTAATAGTTCTACATTCTGACTGTTGTTTTACTTAAAAGTGAACAAAGTTTTTCGGATTTTCAACGTCAGCCCTTGCAATTCAGAATTGTTTGAGTGACAATTGTACTGAACTGTACTATAAGCTAACAAACATGGGTAAAACAGTATGATCAAAGGGCCCTGACTTTGAAGAAAATAATCAGCATCACATCGTGTTCAGGTTTTCTAAGCTTTATTGTTCCAATTTTTCATCCATTTGTTTAATTTAAGTTTAATATCGCCTACTATTCCTACTCTACTTGCTTCTAAGGATATCAAAACCCACAGAAACATGCAGCATTACTCGGTTGCTTTCAAGAAACTTTCGAAAATACATAGGGTCTCTGCATAAATGCATGCTCCTTAAACTCATTTAAACTACTTTTGGCCAGTCACCTCAGCAAAAACTTGAATTCATCCTGATTGGTCTCAGCTTTTCTGTTTTAGAAAATAATGTTCGAAGAAGAGGGATACTTGTTTAAGATAATCCAAATATTTAATACATAGATAGGGTTTGGCCACTATCTTCCAGCTCACATCGCCTCCTTATTGAAAGGGCCTTAACTTAAGGCTTACGACCAACATTCATGATTTGAACTACCTACGATTAATGTATTGCATATCTTTATCGGAGTATTTTCTCTCAGCTGGTCACAAATAAATATTCGACACTTGGAGTTACAGTATTGCGCCCCGATTATGTTTTTTTATTTTCCTTTGCAGTTGCTTGGATGTAAAATTATCCATTGAACACTGTGTCGAAAATTCTGTTTTGCGGTTGGGCTCGGAGTGGGAATTGGCACAAAAGGTACAATTTCTAGCTCACAATTATTTTTTCATTCCATTTCCCTAACTTTTTAAAAGTTTTTCTCTTCTTTACACGCATAATATGTTTCAAATAAATCGCTCGAAAATTGCATTTCACAGCATTCGAAATATGTGTTTGTCTTACTTTCATATTGATGAGTAGAATAAGTTTCCATTTATCCTACCAAAAGGTACCGCTAGTGTGTATTATCAACTCAGAACAGAGAGATTTAAGACTATGAAACGAGCGTATACACATACGAAATTTAGTCAGATTTTCCCTTTGGTTTCTCGACTATCTAAGTTCTACGAGTTTTTGTGTGCTACTTGCCAAATTTGTGAACATATGCTCTATTTCAGTGCATATGGCGGCCATTTTCTGTTCGCGGAGGAGAAGAGTGTCAAATTTGCCCATAGTCCCATGGTTTTCCTCTACTACTACTAACACTCAGATTCAGGCAAATTGCTTCAATTCACACTGCTGCTTTCATTTTCTTTTCCTTAAATATTTCAAAAATGGATACATATTCTGAATTCGATATTTAAGATATTTTATTTCAAATTGATGAAATTAATACGGTCGAGATATCAGCGGATGTAGTGCTTAATTTTTGACCTCAGCAATTCATTACCGATATGTGTGTAATATGAACACAACTGCATTCTCTTCGGAGGTTATGGAGATGTGATTGCAAAATTTCCGATGCAATATGAGGGTAGGAAAAAAAGTTTCCGGCCTGAAACAGACCTGTCGCTAGTAGGGCTAAGTTTTCTCGTTTTTTTTTATAGCACGATGCGTAACAAGCTCGCAGGCAAAATTTCAGGTCAATACTTCTTTAATATTCGTTTGGTAGCATTTTGATTAAGTCGTGTCGAGTGCTTAAGTGAAAAAGAAAAATTCGGAAAAACGTGCAGCTATTAAATATTTACATTTGAAAGGCCCAACACATCTTCAAACCAAAGAAGAAATGGATTCAACCCTGGGAGACTCTTCTTCAAAATTTCAAAAAGGTCGTAAGAACACTGATGACGATTTAAATCATTAAATCGTGATAGAGGACCGCAGATTGAAGGTAAGTGAGATAGCTGAGACCACTAGGTTATCAACTGAACGGTTAAGCAACATTTGCATGAACAAGCTCTGTGCAAGGTAGGTGCCACGTTTGCTGACGCCCGAACAAAAATTGAACCATAAAACTGTTTCGACCACGAATTTGGCACTCTACAAGTGAAATCGCAGAGAGTTTTTGTGAAAATTTATAACTGTGGATGAAACCTGAGCTCACCATTACACGCTCGAGATAAAAAAAAACTCTAGCGCACCTGAACCGCTAGAAACACTAATGTTCGAAGAACAGTAGAAGAATCGTGCAGGTTTTGAGTGCATATTCCACCACATTACGACATTACGGCTTATTACGACCAAACTGTTTCAAATGACACGTTTTACTTTGGTCGTATATGGTGGAAGGTTTCAGATATTACCACTGGCATGAATTTCAACGTTTATGAGAGCAAAACACGGGTTAATTATATTCGTTATCAGTTGCTTATTTCACATAATTTTGAAAGCAGCATCTCATATAACATCAATGAAGAAAATGCTCAGTGCCTGCAGCACTGTAACTGAAGTTGGTGTTTGGGGCTGCGATCCCAAAAATTTGCAGAACTTTGCGAATTGCAACATTGATTATTTATTTTAATTGTAAATGTTTCCGGTATGAATACTAACGGTAAGCGTTTATTGATACAAAAATAGCACAACCGACTCGTGCTGACAACCTTCTGCCAGTATCAAAGCCAAGAATATATCACATCTGCTTCACGTTGTTATATTACATTCGAAGTTAAAGGAGTCTAAAGAAATTTAGAGTTACCAGTAGCGAGTTTTTTCAAATAATCGAAAGCTTAATATTTGCTGTTTATTGTCACTACAATATCATTACCATTTGAAAATTCTACGCTAAAACCGCTTAATAAAGATATTGCAATTAAACACAAAACCAACAATAGCTGGCTACCCTATCGTGGCTTTTCAACCAAATTTGGCCTGAATAATGTCTATGACAGGTTTCATTAATTGTATGAAATTCGTATTGATTTCATGACTGCACTGGAAGTTATAGTGCAAATAGTTTTATTTTCCTGAGCGAATTTTCAAAACCAAAGACACAAAAATTACCATAGCTGGTAGCACCAATCAAATTTTTCAACCAAATTTCCACCAAACAGAGATTAGAGTTAGGTTTAGCTACTGTGCCAATTTCATGAAAATCTGGTAATTTATTCACATTTCATAGGGCAAAAAGCAGTTTTTTTTCTTGGTAATTTTTCAAGATGGCACCACTGGCACATAGTTGCCCACAATTCAAAATCGCTTCTATCAAATCTGGTCTTACTTAAGTCCAATGCATTCTGTAAATTTTAGCTGTATCTGATTATTGGTTCGTGAGTTTCCGTGAACAGAAGTTTTTGATGGTAAAAATATAGGTTAACTGGGAGAGGGTTACCGTTCTGGTCCGACATGAAATTTTCAAAGTTTTATTTTGAACGTGTAGATAAAACATAAGATTTATATACATATTGGTTTTATTGTAAGAAACGGACATTTTTTTGAATATTCGATGGTTTGAATGTTTTCACTTCCAAATTTTTTTTTTTCAAAATGAAGACACCAAAATTATCATAGCTGGCAACTCTAACCGAATTTTTCAACCAAATTTCTACCAAACGTCGTTTGAAGTAAGGTCCAGCAACTGTGTGAGTTTCGTCAAAATCGAACGATTCAATCAGAATTTATAGGGCTAAAAATAGTTATCTTTTTTAGTGGTGTTTCAAGATGGCACCACTGGCACAGAATCGCCCGCATTCCAAAATCACTTCTATCAGACCTGGTCCTATTTAAAACTAATACATTCTGCAAATTTCAATTAATTCTGCTCATCGGATCGTGAGTTTCCGTGAACAGAAGTTTTTGATGCTTAAAATATAGGTAAATTGGGCAAGGGTTACCAGGCGTGCCCGTTATACCATATCTTTTTTTTTTTTTTGGTTATGTAAAACAAGCACAAGATTTACATATGAGTGGCTTTTTTTTGAAGAAACGGTATTTTTTCAAGAGAGACGATGATTTGGAGGTTTTCACTTTCAGTGTCTGCCCTAGCTACAGGGTTGCTAGCACGCTCATAAAAAGCTACATAACCCTACAACTAAATAATACTAACACGTCCTGAAAATTTCGTAATGATTGAACAGCTCTGTCAAAAGTTATCGCAATTTAAAAATTTTCAAATTTTCCCGTCCTCTTTTTAGGCACCCAGCGCACACATAGGGTTAAAAAATTCCAAAGCATTATCCGATTCATATGTAAAACACGTTAGAAATTTATTTCGTTAACTTTATTTTTGCGAAAATTATTTGTGCACGAAATAATAGGTATATTAAAAATATCACTTAAATGGCCGCCGGCGCCAAAAGGTTAACAATAACTGACATGTAAAGAGACCTGGACCTATTCTGCATATACACCAATGTATCCTGAAAGTTTCAGCTGAATCGGATGGCGCGTTCCCGAGATTATCTCACTGAAATTTTTTGATGATATATGTATATATATATATATATAGAAATATGAATTTTTGGCCGAATCGATTTTAATACTAATGTTCTTCGAACATTAGTAAAAAACAATCAAAACAAGGGACTGGAGCTGGTGAACCGACCCCAAAAAAGGCAGAAACAACTTTTTCGACGAACAAGGTTTTTTTCGGGTGCAAAAGGAATCGTCTTCATTGCTTACCTGCAGAAGAGAAAAACCATCACTCGAGTGTATTATGCAGCGTTTGAAGGATGTTGCAGCGGTTGAAGGATGTGGTAAAAACAAAACGACCTCATTTGGAGCGGAAAAAGAAAATATTTGATCACGATAATGCACCCGCCCATACCTCGGTCGTTGCGATGGCTAAAATAAGCTAAATGAAGTCAAAATTGTTACCCCATCCTGCATACTTGCCAGATCTAGCCTCCGGTGGCTATCATCTGTTGCCCAATCTCAAAAAATGGCTAGAGGGCGGAAAATTTGCGACCAACCATGAGGTCATCAATGCTGTTAATGCTTATTTTGAGAGGCTCGACGAATCGGGCTTTAAAAACTGCTTTAGAGTACAAATGAGATTAATGTATGTAGAAAAAAAACGCACAAAAAATTGTTTTTTCTTAACCAGGCTGCAAACTTTTCACCCCATCCTCGTAATTGGCATTCACTCTAAGTTGAACAAGCATTTCGTATTTTGTTTCGAAGATGTTAACTTTTGTTCTCACAAAACATAATTTGTGAGAGGTTTTGCTATACTGCGTCCTTATGGACAAAAATGTTGATGCAATATATGGTTTGTTCAGCATCTTAGAGGTTCCGAACGAGACAGCGAGTTTTTTGGCCTTGCTGCGGATTGTTTGAGATCCCCGATACTTAGAAAGATTGCGAAATACACAGAGTTGTGTCTTACTGCTATTTGGTTTGATGCCCCATTCGTCAAATTAAAGACTTAGTTCTGCCAAATAGTAGCTCTTCGTTGCTTTGAGCGGGTCTTTGCTCGATGCGAATAAGAGCGTGTCGTCAGCATATTGGAGGACTTGGACTTGGAATAGGAGGATCAGCAGTGAATATTGTATAAAGAATTGGTCCAGTGACAGAGCCTTGTGGTACCCCTGATGTAACAGGCCCTTTAGTTGAATTTGCTCCATTAACGCTGACATAGAATTGTCTGTTGGTAATAAAGCTTGCAGTGAGTCTTATAACATTTTCCGGGAACCCAAACTTGATCAACTTAAACAGAAGGCCTTCGTGCCATACGGAATCGAAAGCCTTCTCGATATCTAAAGCACACACCACCGTCGGAGTGTTTTGCACATTCAAGTGAGACACAATTTGATCCTGCAAGTATGAGATGGCATGCTGCGTCCCGTGCCTGTGTCTAAAGCCAAACTGGTGGTCAGGAATCACCCGCGTGAGCCCACAGTGATGTTTTATCATTTCCAGCCAGATTCTCTCAAAAATCTTCCCCAAATTAGGACGCAGAAAGATTGGGCGGAAATTGCTGGCCTCATTGCTTTTGCCTTTCTTATAAGTAGGAACAATTTTAGCCACTTTCCATGAGTCCGGAAAGTAACCATTGTTCAGGGCATTGTTAAACACAATAGAAAGAATTCTGAGCATAGAGAGTGGTAGATGTTTAATAATGAAATTAGACATTCCATCATGCCCAGAAGACTTTTTGCTTTTTATACCGCGCAGCAGTTACACCAGGTATCCACTATTAATAAAGTGGAGCTGGTCATTTAGATTTTGCGGATCATCCGAAGGATTCTCGGATTTAAATGTGGCTAGTGGCTCGTGGTGTCTATTGAGAAAGCGATTGACCTCCTCTTTCACCATTTGGCTGTTAGGGGCTGAAGGCGGAGCGGTATTCAGCTGAGATCGGAATATCGATGCAAACAACTTTGCTTGACGATCAGAGTTGCGTACAACAACATTGTCAATCGTTACCGCCATCTCCTGGCTTTTGTAATTGCCAGAAAGCAGATTGATTTCCTTAAACATGTCGGGGCCTGGTCGAATGTCGGCCAGCCGCTGCACAAGACGCTCACTGCCAAATATACCAACCATTTCAGCAATTATCTTGCTGAGACAGTTGATATTCCAGAGTAGTGACTTGTATATCGGGTGATCCCTCCCGTGTATATGGAAAATTCACTTCAACTTACAGCGCCAAATGTGTCTCACTTTCATGTGCTTAACGATTTCCGGCGGCAGCGCGTGGTTCTGATATTTATTAAGTGTGGTCAAGCGTGTATTCCGGACAAAGGTTTCATTTATGATGTTACTGACTGATTATTATATTATCGATCTGATGGTTCGTTAAATTTTCCGTCACACGAACGTCAAGATTTCCTACCGCAACGTCTATGTCGCGCTGAAATTGGCCCCAATCGGTGTTTTTAAAAGATCTTATTGTCTTTGGGGGTCTTTCCATGAAGCTAAAGAAGAAGCGGAACTGAAGTCGGAGCTTCACGGCAAAGTGATCAGACATACCAGCTTGCGTCCAGCAGTGTGGTAGATCAATGGTTGAGAAAACATAAAATTTGAAAGGTTTAAAGATCACATCATTTTTGATTATCTTGGGGTAAAGTGTTTTAAAAAAAAAAAAACAATCCATATGAAAAGTTGGAGATTGAAAATTAGGCAAGAAAACTCGTTCATTTTAAGGTCATTGACTAATCAAGCTCAATTTTTGCCAGACTGATCACTTCTTGAGGTGAGTTTGAAGTCCGATTTTTAGCAAGTTTCGTCTTCCGAAGAGCCGTGGATGTTAAAAAAAGCTAACAGGTGAGAGAGAGAGAAAAAAATGTAGTTGCACAAATTGCAATACAAAAAAAGTTGTTTTTCATAGAACAAAGAAAATGTTTACAGTTTAGCGGATTTAAAATTAATAAAAACTACGAAGTCAAAAGTAATAGCTGCGTCCATCTTATTGAGCTGAGAAAAATAAAATATTTTCCCCAGTACTATAGTTTGGCAGGTTTATATAAGTGCTTTTTTAACATTTTTCTGGGTTTTTAAGGAACATAGAATGTAATTATATGCAAGAGAAAAAATTTTGTGTTTCCTAACCCCCATTAGCTTATTAGTACTAGTATCGAATTATTACTACACTAATCTATTATTTGTGATCAATTGCATTATAAATAATAACCAAGACGCTGACGCTACTAATCAGCTATGTGCTAAAGTATGCAAACATTGTGCATGGAAAATCTGGGTTCGAAAATCATGAATAATCTGTATTTTTGGATTATCTGTAATTTCAAAATAGTATCATTGTGTCTTGTTTTCATTATTTCACAGTACCCTTTATTTATGTGGTTTTCGCGATTTTTCAAATTATCAAATTTTTATTATTTTTGTTTCGTCTAAAGTCACTACCCGTCGTTGCTGAACTATGATCTCATAGCTTTGGCAAACGTAAAGTCAGCGTCAAAAATCTCAATGCACTGCATGAAATATTCGCTTACCCATCATAGCTATTTTTGACTAAACTCTTCAAAATATTTGCAGCATTTTCATAAATTGCACACTTCATTGGTAGAAATTACAGTTATTTTTGGCTTCCACTAAGTATTTTGTCCAAGCTTGTTCCTATGCAAATTAACCATTTATTTGCAATCCCAATATCTTTCCACCGTTTTTGCTACTACTCATTGACTACATTGACTCACAAGTCAAAACGAAGTTGTTTAAAACAGAAATTGAATGATTCGTAAAAAGTGCTAAGTAGTTCAAACATGTTAACCAAATAAACTTAGACTGCCTTGATCTTATGAATATGGTAACCGAAAAATTATTGATCTGTAGTTACCTTGAACTTTTCAAGGAAAATGTAAATTCGTTTGGAAAAATAAAGCACTTCAACGTTTCGATATGTATGATTATTGAGAAACGGAACGCAATTTCGCTCATTCAGACATAAATCAATTATTTAATATTAAGATCAACCTTATTGCTTCTTCCTCCAGTAATTAAAACTTTGTCAATAATTCATTATGATCGTAAAAATAATTCTATCCAATCAAGCGAAGTGCAATAAAAACCATCCACATCAAATTATCGCACTTAATAAATTTTGCACTTCAAGTACACTCAAGTAACGCACGACGCTGTGAGTCATTACCTAAATAGCAGAGGACTAATTCTATTGCCAGGATGATCCACACCCAGTTGAAATGAGACATTTACAAAATTAGTTTCAAGTAGGTTTTTTTTCTCGAGTAATGACATTTTACGCGCCTAAATAAAATTAGCTGCTATCCTCATAAACGAAAAGGGTATAAAACACTTGACATTTTATGGCTGACTGTTAACTGGCCATTGTTTATGCGTGAAGCGAACTCATTTCAAACTAAGTGGATAGATCTTGAATCTTATAGATAGCGTTTTGACTTAATGTCTACATATCTTCTTATTCCCAACAGAGTTCTCGTAAATATTTAAATTTTTCAATAAACAAACTCTATTTTGACCGAACAAACGAAATATTTATCACAATATCTATCGAAAATTAGCTCATTTATACTTGAAAACATGCCGGGACCGCTGACCTGCCGTGACTCATCACAAAATTTATCCAAGATTACCACTAATGCATTTTTTTCGAATTTACAGCTCACGCCAAACTATCAACATCAAATTATCGAACCATTCATTCTTCGAGTTCCTTAACCTCGAGGGCAATTAAAATTTCTTTCTTGAGCTTCACCTTCGGCGGTGAAATGAACTGCCATAATGTCTGTCTGTACTCGCTCATACATACCTATATACATATAGTCTTTGGACTTTTATCTGACTTCTTCGTTGAAACGAAATCTCCTATTGCTTGAAGAATAGTACGTAATACGAGTAGTACCGCTAGTAGAAGTGAAAGTAGTCAATTTATATTACATTGAATTTGCATATTACACCATAAGAGGGTTGGAAGCTAATCCTGAATACATTAGAGTCTATTTCGGAATATTCGTGTAGACAGAAACGCTCGCCATGTGTTCGAATTGTCTATATGTCGGAGCAGTGGTGTCGGTGAAGACATCAACTTCCCTTTTTTAGCTGGAATCACATTGGAATCATATCGTATGAGAATTCTAGCAAAATAATCCAATTTGATATGCTTCGGACTATTTTAGACTCTAGATGAACATTTCCTGGAGGACTAAGACAATTCTAATGTTGAGTTGAACCAAGTTGATATGCGAAAAGATTTCGAGTCGATAATTTATGTGTCAAATTTCAAAAATAGTTTTCATTCCTCTGCCACACTCATAGATTTAAAATTATAAATATATTAAATTTATTTATAAAAAATTAAATGAACACTTTTGAGAAAGTCAGTGCTACCATTTAAAATAAAAATTATAAAATTCCTGTGGCGATCATATGTTTAGCTGATATTTTGACAAATATTTTACAATTGGAAGCATTCCGCTTGCGGTTTCCATTATGGGTATTCTGTGGTTTATTCCTCTAATTCTTTTACCGAAGCTTGTCATCGCTTTCCACCTCTTTTGCCTTTCCAACTTCGATGCTTTCTTTGCAGGGGCAGTCTCTTTGCATCAATTCGATGCAACTCTTTTTCGCTCCTACTTATTCTTTAAATATATGCTATCTAGTTTTCATTGTAGAACAAGACCAATGCAACTGGGACGTGGACATTTTTTGATCGTTATTTTAATCTATGACACCAAAGATCCCAAAATCAAATGTTTCTGTTCTCCAGTGACTTTTTAAATATCCCGCGCGGAAACGCGAAACTGCACCCGCATCTATTAATAGACTACTGCAAAATTTAGAGAATACTGCGCTATTTAGTTTGGGAGAGACAGCCATTGAAAGCTGACAACCTCGTGAATTTTAACGAAAATGAAAAAAAATGAATTTCGTGTGCTGGCTAAACATTACCTTCTGCGTAAAAAACTGAAACCAAAAAAGGCTTGATAAATACTATGGGGACTCTGCGCTATCAATGTCAATGGCCAAGAAGTGGTTTACTGGGTTCCGTTGTGGTCGTACCAGCATAAGCCACGCTAAACGTTCAGGTCGCCCAAAAGTGACGCCAGAAATCGTCGAGAAAATGATATTGGACGATCGGAGAATGAAAGTGCGTGACATAACTGAGTCTGTAGCGATCTCAACTGAGTAAGTACATTACACTAAACATGAATATTTGGACATGAAAAAAATATCCGCACGATGGGTGCCGCGATCGCTCACACGTGAACACCGCGTATGACCACTTCAAAGGAGTGTTTGACAATGTTCATCAGCAATCAGAACGAATTTTTGCACCGTTTCATTACCGTAGACGAAACATGGTTTCAATACACCACATCAGAGACCAAGGAACACTCAAAACAGTGGGTTTCTTCGGGTGAGCGTGCACCAAAGAAGGCAAAGGTGCACTCTAAAAAGTGGGTCTATAATTAATACTTTGATAATAGGAAATATATTCATTTTTTCGTTTAAAATAACGAATCATAAATTTTTTTACACTTTCGATGTGCATTTTTTGCTTTTGCGTCATATCAGCTGAATAATACACAGGTTTTTGTAAATTGAAGCAAAAAGAATGTAAATTTACTAGTTCGCTATTCACCTTTGCGCCAAAGGCATAAAATTGCATCATTATTTAGGGTAAAATTACACCATTTGGTCGTAAAAAAAATGTTCTTTTTACGCACTTTATAAATTTACATCTTTAATAGTAGGAAACCAGTTTCCTACTATTATAAGGGTAAAATTCAACCAAAATTTTTTTGAGTGTGGTCGGTCTGCCAAAAAGGTCATGGCTACAATTCTCAGGGATGCACGCGATGTCATTCACATTGATTACCTTAAAAAGTGTAAAATGATCACCGCCGAATATTATTCAGAGCTTTTGGACGGGATTCTATATTGATTTGAAACAGAAACGACAGCATTTGGCAAAGAAAAAAGTGCTGTTCTATCAAGACAATGCGCGTGTGTGCACGTGTGTAGTGTAGTTACCATGGCAAAAATCCAGAAATTGTGCTACGACCTGCTATCCCATCCAGCATATTCTCCAGATTTAAGCCCCTGCATATATTTTCTGGTTCCAAACCTGAAGAAATGGCTGGACGGTAAGAAATGTGGGTCGAATGAAGAGGTCATCACTGAAGCAAGCGTCTATTTTGATGGCCTTGCGGAAACCTATTATTTGGAAGGAATAAAAAATCGGAAAAACGCTGAGCTAAATGCATAAAGCTAAAAGAAGACTATGTTGAGAAATAAAAATATCTTTTATTCAAAAAGTCACTGACATATCAAACTACTCTCTTATCAACCTACACTAAGACACTGAGATATCAAACTATTCTCTTATCAAACTTCACTACGTAGTTTAGGAAATCCCTGCTCAATCATAGTAGCTTAAAATCTTGCTAACAATATTATCTTCTAACCAGCACCTTTTTTCAAAAATAGCAGGATATATCAGGTCGCTAATAAAAACGCTTTATTGAATGTATCACCACAACACGGAAGGCCATAAAAAATATATAATAATCAAAAGATATATTTTCATACTTTCACATTCTTCTTCCCGTATTAGTACCATGCAACATCAATATGGTTAAGATAAAATAAGAGTCTTCATCGTTGGACCTAATTTAAAGAATTCAAGCTGGATGATTTTTTGCATGTTGTTAAAAATAATCTAAAATTTTATAAAATTAAAATATAAGATGCTTGAAGGCCATTAATCGTCGCTTGCATAGACCTTGTGCGCCCACTTCAGGCTTTTTCATGCTTCGATTAGCCTGTATTTTTTAACTATCAGAGGGGAGATTATTGTGTTTCGCACGTTGCTGACCTATTTAATTGTTTCTGTGGCCCTTATTTGGCCAAAACCACATTCCGCTAGCCTTTTTTGGCCGCATCTGTATCTGAGCGACAGAAATAACTGAAAATTCTAGGAAACACATGCGAATATTCCAGAAAATTATCAAAAAAAATTTAATCTGGCCACCGTGACACATCCATTTGTTTTTTTATAGGAACGTTTCCCGATATTTAAATCACATTTAAGCACATTCAAATATTTTGACATAATAAAGATGTTCTTAATTCTTCACCATTTTTCATAATCATCATCACCATCATCGTCTCTACAACCGGAGTCCGGTCCTGATCTCGCCTTACAAATCCGTACACCCAACTCGACCGTTAGCCGATGTTTTCCAGTTCAGAAACCCTAAGTTCTGCGTGGCCTAGTCAACGCCATTTTTCAACTAGAGCCAGGTTTTCTCCTGTCGTCTGTCATAAAGCCTTATTATCCTTCAACAAAACTTTTTGTTTAATCCTTCATCATTTTAAAAGAGGTAAAGGGTGTTTATAAAGAGCCAGAATTTTTGACAGTGAAAGCTGTGATATGGCTAGGGTAAAAAAATATTTTTCGAGTATTGTTTGACAAGTCATTAAATCATCGGAGAAATGTATGCTCAAAACCAGTGCTCTGTTTATACTGACGACAGACTACAATTCAGTGCTGCCAGATAGGCGCTGCGGCTTAACCCCAGACAATTCCTATTTATCCCTGAAAATACCCTAAGTAGCCATAGTGACGTCATTTCCGGGAAATTGTTCGGAATTCTCAAAGACCAGGTTAATTAAATATAAATTTTTATATGTGTAAGACTTCCGTCACATAAAGCAAACTTTTTAAGGCGAGGTGAAACTTTCCCCCATTCATTCTAATCTTTCGGGACTAATTTTTTCCTGGGTGCGTGAAGTTTTCACTCAGAAAAAATTAGTCCCGAAAGGTTTATTATCGACAGAGTTGCGAGAGACAGTTAGACAGTACCATGGGCATATTTCTTTGGTTAATCAATTAATAAGCGAGCTCGGAGAAACGAATATGACCTATTCCGATATTTCGGGATATCCTCGTGTTAAGTGCAATACACATCAAACAACGATAGAGCGAGAGCGGTTAAATGACCCCATCATGGATTTGACGACAGCGTATTGTAAATAGTACCTACAAAAAAGTGAATCGGTCACTCAGCTGAATAGATAGAGATATAGGGTACGGTAATTGCGGTCTCTGTCGTCAATCGGTAAGGTAGAATTATCAATTTTGAATCAGCATCACCAATATCCGCTTATTGGAATGATTGAAGATGGATATTTTATATTTTTTTATATCAGAATAAGATGGACATGACGGATTTCGAAATTATTAAAAAAATGCATTATCAAATTTCAGAATACCCTAAACAAATCCCTGAATATTTTCTCCCCCTGTTTGTCCCCTGAAGTTTTTAAAATATCCCTAAATCTAGGGTTGAAATCCCTAATATGGCAGCACTGCTACAATTGGATCTGTTTGAGCTTTTACCGTAAGGTCTGTTCGCGTACTTTCAGTCACTGAATTTTCCTGAATTTTCCTGAATCATGTGGTGGGGGAAATTAATGAAAAGTACGAAAATGCTCTCATTGCATTTCCTGAAAATTGACAAACAAATGTGTCAGTTGTCGGTTTTTGGGAGAACAATAGTGATTATAAAGTCATCCTAAGCGGTGATAAATTATCGCCACAAAAATATTCGTCCTTCATAATAACATTACGCCAAAAACCGTTTGACAGTTTTCAGTATTTTTCAGTAGCTGAAATTTACTGAAAGAGGGGAAATTTCAGTTTTCAGTAAAACGGAGTACAAAAACGGCTTCATTGCAATTAATCGTAGTACGCGAACATACCTATAATGTATCAAGCAATATAAATTCAAAAGCCCAAATCTCGTTAGAGATTCGCGGAGCCAGATTCGACTGTAGCCTGCCTCAAATATACGAGGGGTGATCCAAAATTAATGATAATCGGCTATTTCCAGTTCACATAAACTTTTTTAAAAAACAATTTTACTACCTCATATACCCACTAAGTCAACAGCAAAAAACATAAAAATAGGCCGTAATTCCAGGGAGTTACATTCATTTGAACTCGAACCATCGAAGAGAGAACATCAAAATGTAGAAAAACGAAATTAGAGCTGTCATCAAGCACCTGTGTTTGAAAAAAAATGTCTACCAAATACATATGCAGTAACTTGGTGGAAACATCAGGGTACTCTGTTCCTCCATATTCCACCATACCACGCTGGGCTAAGGAGTTTAAGCTGGAAAGAACATCCACTGAAGATGAAGAGAGATATATAAGAAAATGAATACAACAGTAAGAATTGAAGCAATTTGCCTGAATCTGAGCGTTAGTAGTAGCGAAGGAAAACGATGGGCACTATGGGCAAATTTGACAGTCTTCTCCTCCGTGAACAGAAAGGTAGAGATGGAAATAGTAGGCCATGTGTACGCCAATTTGACAAGTAACAACCAAAAACTCGTACAGCTTAGGTAACGGAGAAATCAAAGGGAATATCTGAGGTAGTAATTCTCTCGTTATTCTATTTATAGATTTTATCTTTGTAGTGAAATTGCTTCACTAAATTTCGTATATGTATACGCTTGTTTCATTTCTGTAAATCTCTCTGTTCGGAGCCCATACTTTCCCTTCACTACTGCTAACATTCAGACTCAGTAAATTGCTTGAATTTTCACTGCTGTTTTCATTTCCTTATATCCTGGCCCTATATCACTACGAGACTACAACCTTATAACAAAAGCCGCTTAATGCAATTTTAGGCATTTATATGTTAGAGTTTCCTGGAAAAGTTGTTTCGAATTGATAAACCTTCCGTTAGCTATGTGGCTAGACACTTTTATTTAAATATGTAAATATTCTGATTACAAGGATTGAAAATTCCAATTTCATTTAAAGACTTTATTGGAACTTATATGTCGTATAAAATAAAATAAAAATACAAATTTTTCACCTTAATGATTTAGAAAATTGTTTCGAAAAAAAATTAATCAGCAAACAATATAATTTCAAATCGTCCAAAACAACATATTTAGTGTTTTTTTTAAATATTACATAGGTTAGTTCAGCGTTCTGATTTTAATCTAAATAAAACTTTTATTGATTTTGTCAATAATTTATATAGGCTTAGATCGACTTTTGAGAAGAAAAAAATGTACCTGATGTATAATTATTTTCATTAATTTCAATTAAACTAACTATTTGACTGGCTTAATTAGCTCTGATTTTCAAATTAAATGTGATTTTTATGCTAGAAGACTTACTTTCCTATACATACATGATTTTTGACAAAATTCAAACGTTTATCGATACTGAAAGTGTATGCATAGTCCTGAAAATTTTCAAAAAATAAACGTTCGTATATGTGCATTCGATCCCATTAATATTATTGAATATTAATCATACTCTAAGCGATACATAAATTAATGGATACCTACATCCTTTGCAACTTGATTTCATTATGTTTTCCGTCCATTAATGAATTCAACTATACCATGCTTTCATACTACATAAGACTATGATAAGCAGAATGACTTTCAGAAATCCACCGTCCAAACGAAAATGCCCCTCTACAATTTAGTCTACCAGGTATCTTACCTAAATAAACAAACACTATTGTTTGCATACTAGTCCCGGAAACTCCCTGTCATTTACCGGGAGAAGTTCTTTCTATTTTCCTTTTCAGTGTTTGTTCTGTTGTAAACGAGTCCTAAAAGAAACTTTAATGAAGTCTAGAACTAGTCGCTCATGCAGCCCCAAAGCAACGTTTTTCATATTAAAATAGTCAAGTCAGATGCTACGCAAGTAGGTTAATAGCTCCTTCCTACAACAAAGTGTACTTCCTGTAGTCACAGCCTGAGAGTACAGAGGAATGAGAAGAGAATTTGTTGTTGACCATTTGTGGTGTTCTATAAAATCTGATAGGATAAGCTATGCTATAAGATTTGAAACGAAAAATTACGAGTGCTTTTAGGGACTATTTATTTATGTGGATATTAGAAAGGTATCAATAGTTTTCCTCGAAATTGATTTCTATTCCGCTCACCAGAGATGGAAAAAATATTTACAGTCTATTATATCAACCAATTTGTAGTCTATTATATCAACCAATTAATATTAGATGAGTTCGAATAATCAAAAGTTTGAATAATTAGGATGAAAACAGGCCAAATTTAATTTCTTTAGCAGAAGTGCATATCCTTTTTTTAAAAAAATGTAAACTCGGTAAGTTCAATTTTGAAACAAAAATTTTGTTAAATTGTCTCAAATTGATACATTCGGAATTTATCAAGAGGAAAATATTGATGTGTGGCTGATTCGGGGTAATTATAGTCGATGTAACATCCTTTCAGAAATATTTTTTTCCAAAAAAACTGAAGATACTTTAATTTCAATGCGCAATCGCTATTTTCAGTTGTCTCTTTTTACAATAAAATTTTGCTTGCCATTTTAGCATTCTGATTCAAGAGCTAAACCATTATTGCCCACATTGGGCGACGAAAATGTTTGTGATATTTGGCCATCTTCGGTCATTAATTCTTCGGCTGAAGATGAATTTGGGGTATAACTGAATTACAGAAGTGGCTTGGCCTGCACTTTCTCTTCTTTTTCTCTCTTTTGCTATTCTTAATTTTGTTCTTTTTACATTTCTCAATTTTTGCAGCGGCATTTGACAATTATCACATTTTTTTATGTTTCGGTAATTTACAACGAGAATTTCCAAACAGCAGTGATTATGTGTGCACTGAAATATATGAAATGCATGTTCACATTAAAGAGTAGTTTGTATATCTCCGCTTGGTAAATAGTATACTGTATTCGCAGAAAATAGAGTGACACTTGTGTTTTAATTCAATAATCGATCACGTGATATCATGTTGTTTTCACTTGCTAAAATGTTCATGTTTATTTAACTACCACACGCTTCCGTATTGGGAACATGCCCTCATTATATTCGTGGCATGGAAGCTATGGTAATCGAGAATGCATTGTGATGCACGCGATTTAAACCGCACTTCACCCACAGCTATCCAACCTATTCGTCTAATGTTTCCTACAATTCGATTCGAAGCAATTTATATGCATGTGGTACTTTGATTAATGCTACGCTCAATTAGACATTGGACGACATAATATGCAGCCAGAAACGACGACGATACGGCCTATGACACACATTAAAACAGCAAAACAAAATTAACTGTCTGAAAATAGGTAGGAAACCGATGTGAATAACAACTTCCTAATCCACCACACACCAAAATATTGCATGTGAACTTACCAATCACATGATTTGTTTGAATGAAAAGTATTAGTTTCACGACAAGTATGGGCTAAATTTTTTGGGGTTAATAAAAACGGAACTAAGGTCTTGACTCCCTTGGTTTGGTTTGTTTGTAACAAATGGATTATTGCATGGGCGTCGCTTTTTGTTTTTGGCTTTGTATAGTTTGTTTTGTGTTCATTGTCCTACGAACTGAATTTATAGTCTTTGAGTACTAAGACCAGACATACATACAGACATACAGTGGCTCACAGCTTATTTGATACAGTGACTTTTTAAAAACGCAAATCACTGTAACTTTGAAATAAAGAACCCTATTCAAAAAATTTAAATGTATTTGACTAGATGCATGTTCAGCGAATACAATGCAAACCAAAAATGTTCCAGCAATATTCCTCGGCGTCCAGTAAAATAGAAATACCACTGGCGCAGAAAAATTGCAGCTCACAGCTTATTTGATACAGACACTTCAATGCGAATAAACTTCTATTTCTCGCGGAGTTAATCTGTGTTGTTTTTGTTTCTTGAATTTTTGATTGTGTTTAGACATTGGCTTAAGTAATTTTTAGCAAGATCTTGTAAGCTGAAGTGCCAAAATTAGCCAAAATTGTAAAATGGGTCATCGCACCACAATTGAACAGCGAGAATTGGTATTAAACCACTTTAAAAAAGGACAAAATGTTCGAAAAATTGCTGAAAGTGTGAATTTGGGTGTCTCTACAGTGCAGCACATAATTGAACGCTTCGTACACGAAAATTGGGTAAAAAATAAGAGGAGAAATGCGCCAAACAATATTTTCACCGTAACCGACGAACGATACATTGTAAGGAAAGTGAAAGCAAACACAAAGATTTCCGCTCCAAAATTGGTTACTGAGGTTCATCGTGAATAAAGGAAGTCATGTAGTGCTGAATCCGTCCGACGAGTGCTTCGCAACCATGATTTCAGGGTCCAAGTAGCTCGTAGGAAGCCTTTCATTTCCAAAAAAATATAATAAGCCGATTTGCCTTTGCCAAAGAGCATGTGGGAAAGCCATCCGTCTTCTGGAATACGGTTAGTTTTGCGGACGAGTCCAAGTTTAACATTTTTGGCTCCAACGGAATGTCATATGTCTGGCGCAAGGCAACCACTGAGCTAAACAAGGAGAACCTCAAAGCTACTGTGAAGCATGGTGGTGGTAATGTGTTAGTTTGGGCCTGCATGTCCGCAGCCGGAGTCCGAAATTTAAAGTTTATCGAGGAAACAATGGACCAAACAAAGTACCTTGATGTACCCAAAAACAATTTGCTGCAAAGCACTGAAAAACTGGGTGTTAGCAACCAATTTCGGTTGTACTAAGACAATGATCCAAGGCACAAGTCGGGAATTGTGCAATCCTGGCCAATTTGGGATTGCCCTCATTTGATGTCTCCACCGGCACAGTCACCAGATATGAACGTCATTGAGAATCTGTGGACTTTGTTGGATAACAGCATTAGAAAACACAAGATTTCTAATAAACAAGACCTGAAGAAAGCATTGCTAGAGGAATGGCAAAAAATTACTCCTGACATTACAAAAAAACTCGTTGATTCAATGCCGAATAGGCTCCAGGCTCTGCTTAAGGATAAGGGCTATCACACGAAGTATTGAAATCAACTGGAAGCCTCATAATTCACAACAATTTTAATGTTTAATCAAACTGTATCAAATAAGCTGTGACATGAAATTTGTTATTAATTTTAGTTTTTTGTTTTTTAAGATGTAAAACATCAACTTTGTAACAAATATAAACTTGTTTAATAAACAACTAACATTTTTCTTCAAAATGGTGTTCAAATTTTTTTGATATTGTTATTATGTTTTGAGTTATTGCAACTTAATTTTTTAAAGAAGCACTGTATCAAATAAGCTGTGAGCCACTGTATATGACTCGCAAATATGTATACATATTCCGATGGTTTTCCTCTTTAATTAAATTCGAGGGGATACTGCGAATACATTTGTTGCATTTCGGATCTCTCAACCTCTTTTTGATATTTGACTAGACGATATTTCCTGTCTTCTGCCCCTGTTATCATATCCAATTGTATCTACAGGCACTTAGTGAGTTTGCATCGAACCAGTTAAATGATGTGGAATGATGTGTGACTCTCGTTTAGGAAAATTGAAATTTCCGCGTACTGGACACGATGAGCATGCAATAATCATTTTTCAAGAGCACACTCTCAATAGGATCTCTCGAATGTCTGTTTGATCGATAAATATGATTCCACTGATTATTAGTCATCGTCGCAGCTAAGCTAACGCTAAGCTAAATGATGTGTGAATTCAATTATTATGATTGACTAATTAGGTCGGTCTATTTGATTTGTAAATTTAGCTGACCGAAGGGCCAATTGAGTAGACCGAGCAGTCAAAATAAGAATTGATTCAAATTTTATGGCGACATGGAATCATGATTCATTGATCTCTTTGTTCGACATGTTCATTTTCACTTCGGTATTCTCTAAAAAAGTTATATCAAATAATTGCTCTCAAGTAGAACTAGTCAAAGGATGATCTTCCTTTTTGAGACCTATTGCTTTGCTTAACTTTTTAGGTCCATTCTATCCGTCAGCTTCAAAGATACAAACATGCAAATATATTTCCAGGATGTGTGCGCTTGAGAGCCTATTATACTTAATTTTTTAGTACTACGACTCTATTCTGTCCTCCAAGCCACAAAAACTAATTTTCTTTTGATTCCCTAAAACAGCCAAATCAATTCATCTAACAAATGGCTCTGAACGCTGGCTTTTGTTGCTACCTAGAAATATTTATGTTCCACAACCAAAATTCTACTTTATACTATAAGCACCATTCATCTTTTTCATCATTTCCCTTGTCAAATGTTTTCCATACCATTGATTTTAATTTTGCACAAATTTCCATTATGTCCTTGAACTGTTGCAATCGGCCTCCGTTAGTAGGGTAAAATTGTGCTTATTTCGTTCCTTGTACGAAACTAATGGGTTCTTTCATGTTATTGATTCGTCTCAAGACTCAATAAAAACTGGCATACAGTTGTATGATGTACATGCCAAAAATCAACTGTCGTGTCATAAAATTGTCGTTTTTATGTTAGCTTTTATGTATGCTTATACTTTTGGCGGTTTAACATTGAGAAAGGATTACATTACGATTTGCGTAGGGTTGTTTGGGGCTAATGTTGCAGAGAAATACAATTTAATGTATACGATAGAGGGATGTATATAATACTCTGAAATCGATACAAGAAAAATTTTGTAAATTGAAATCATTTAATACTGAGGGTTTATAATCCGCCAAATGTAGAAGATGTTTTAACGTTAAATAAAATTTTATTATTATTTCTTATTTGTATTTTATTTTATTTTTTTCGTTTCATTTTATAACAACTGTATTACCAAAACACACAATAATATCTTAATATATAAAAACTGAAATTAAGTAAATAATATCTAAAAGCTAAAATAATCTAATACACATATTATAGTTGTGTTAATTGACTCCGAAAAAAGAGCAGAGTATCTTAAGGCAAGTTAAAATAGAGCAGTTGTCAAAAAATTCGATCAAGTTAGAGCAACTGAGAGGCAAAAAAAAGTCGAGCAAATTAGAGCAATTAAGTGACAATTCTCAAAATTGATTGCTTTTCAGAAGTTCAACCTGTCAATTCACTAATAAAAAGCTCTACTTCAATCACCATTTTTTGTTGAAAGTCAATTCCGTGACAGTTGACACACAACTGATTGCTTGCCCCAACTTTGCTCTACCAAAACAGGTAGAGCAGAAATCGTGCTCTAAATTACTCTAGCTCACCTTTGAGTAGGCGCATGAAACACAAATCAGTGCAACTTCGGGCAAGTTAGAGCAGCCGAATTGATCATTAAACTCATTTTGCAGAGATATCTCAGCCTAGCTCAACCTAGAGCAGCTAATTAAACACAGCTTATGTTAGCTATCGCTGCACTGAAAGAAAAACTCGTGGTTGGTTCAACTATTTTTAATAGTATTGCAACGATTCATTCAAAATCGTTAAACTAACTACGGAAAATAGTTAGTTTTACTATGTTAATATAGTTAATTTAACGATATAAATGTAGTTGGCTCTGGTTATACAAAAAATATCGCAACGTTCATGAAATCAACTGTTTTAATTGTTTCATAACCACGAAAAATAGTTGATCAATAGAAAAATATTCATCAATTCACTCAAAACTTCAACGTTTCGAATTATCAACAGTTTTTATGGTACTTAAACTACTTTGCAGTAGTTGATTTCAACATACGTAATTCAGTGAGCAACGTCTTTGGAATTATTCTACGCAAAGTAGAATGGTTTCAACATTTGGACGTTTTTCATGCTCCGAATGAAATTTTTTTTTGTTTATCAACCACGTGTCATGGTGCATAAAAGTAATCAACAATTTTCTTATGGTTGTTTTAACTATAGCCCTAGTTGATGCAAAAAGAACTAAAGAAAACTGTTGATTTTCCATACTCTTCATACTCATACTCCTATTCTATCATAGAAGTTTCATATGCTACATGGCAAAATTGTGTTCGGTTTGCTGTTCGATATAATTCATATTCATGTTATGCTGTGAAGCTTTTATATTACGTTGTATGACGCTTTTTATGCAGTTAATATATGTATGTGCATGACACGCTTTGCGATGCAGTGCAGCGCCGTAGCAGTGAGCGCACACTGAAAGAAAAAGTTGTGGTTGATTAAACTATTATTTTTAGTAATGCAACAATGCATTCAAATTTATCGAATGAACTACGGAAAAAGGTTATTTCTACTCTGCTAAAATAGTTCATTTGACCATACAAAAGTAGTTGACTTTGCTGATACAAAAAATATGGAAACCTTCGAGGATTAACACAGTTGAATCCTCGAATTCATAATTACCATAAATAGTTGATCTACAGGAAAATAAGCATCAATTCATTTAACACTACAAAATATTGAATTATCAACAATTTTCATAGTAAGCGAACCATTCTACAATTGTTAAATTCAACAAACATAATTCCACACTACATACTATAGTCATTTACTATTTCGTACTATGTATATTGTTGGAATACCATTGTTTGTGGTTGCTTACTTTTTTGCACCACGGACGTTGCTTATCAACCACGCGACATGGTGCATAAAAGTAATCAACTATTTTTTTATGGTTGTTTTAACTATAGCCCGTAGTTGACGCAAAAACAATCAAGGAAAATTGTTGATTTTACCAAGATTTTTCTTTCAGTGGTCATAGTTTCATTCAAATAAAGAGAAATTAGTGCAGTCATTGGAGATAGTTTTATTTAGGTGCTGCAGATATTGTTATTGGGAATCTTCTGTTTTTTTAGTATTGAAGCTGAAGTAATTTTTGACTATTTGAAACTCTCCAAACTAAGACTGTAGCTTTCGATCTTCTTTTTAGTCTGCTTCAACTTCCTTGCCCATATCAGCCTTCATAAAGTAGCAGTACGAAGTGGGACCAATGTTGAACATTTTAGCTCCTTGTTTGGCCTGATAAGGTTGATCATTTTTTGTTGCCCCTTTTGGCCGGGAATCCATATTAGTTCAAAGTTTTTCTCCAGGCTGTTTCCTAAAGTTTGTTCCCGAGGCAGTACTGGGTGCAATTTGAAGTAAAGACAGACGATCACTATACCCACGGTAACGAAAGTTGAATTTAAACAACAATGAGCGAGAGAATCTATGATGCACGTATTCTATTGCAACACTAATTTAGGATGATACGAATAAGTAAAAAAAAAACAGAGGCTCTAGTAGAAGCAACGGAACTACTAAGGACAAAACTGGACAAACGAGAGGTCTTGGTGGCTATTAAATTTGAGCCTTGGATCAAAGAACACACCAAGGTCCTTCAAATTGTAAACAGCCACAATAGAAGATCCATACATAAAGTATGACTGTTAAGGGTGTTATACGTAAAGGATATTTTATACGTACAGAAGTGAATTTTCAGAGCACCAATCGCTCAGATTAGGAAGATCATTTTGGAATTGTAAGCAGTTATCAATATATTTAATTACTCTGAACTCCTTGAAGTCATCAACGAACAAGATGCAGAGAGAGCGTATAAAAGAAGGGATATCATTGATAAAAATTAGAAATAATAATGGGCCAAAAATCGCGCCCTGCGGAACTGAAGAAAGCGGACAGAAAGGGTAAAAGGTGGTGGAATGTACAGTTACAGCACAGGTACGACCAAAAACATAGGATGAAAGCCAAGACAAAAGAAAACCAGACACCCCATTACTTCAAAACTTTGCAAAAAGAATTCTGTAATCAACAGAATCAAAAGTTCTTGAAAAGTTTGTATATACCACTTCCACTTGTTTCTGTTGGTCTAAAGCAGAAGCAATCTAGTTAGGTATATAGATAGTTAGAAGGATATAAGATTAGAGATGGGAGACCTAGCTTTGATGAAACCATGTTGCTCAGAAGTAAGAAAAGGATAGAGTACAGGAAGGAGCCTGTTATGAACAACTCTTTCACGAACTTTACCAAAGCAAAGAAAGAAGTAAATGGGGCGATATTAAGAAATGTAACTTGTAAAGGTTATTGATTTGTGATCATTGTTTTCTTGCCTATAAATCAGCATAGACATCGTACATCGTCTCTAAAGCTTATCAAAGCAGAGAATAATTGATACGGGAAACTCGATCGTTTTGCAGAATAAGCCTCCGAAAGCAGAATCAAAGTGGAATTGTTTTTGTGGGATGGTTAGTATTGAAAAACTTTTATTGAAATTGTTTTTTTTTTTGTTGACTAAGTGGTTTCGAAAGTATGTACTGATTCTCATCTTATTCCGCGAAACGATCGAGTTTCCCGTATAATTTATTCTCTGCTTTGATAAGCTTTGGAGACAATATACGTTGTCTGTGCTGATTTATAGACAAGATATAGACATAGACAGATATAGATATAGACACAAATCAATAGCCTTCCTGAGTAAATTATATCGATGGGTATAAGTCGAGGATGTTAAAATTTGTCACAACTAACGTAAATAAAAAATAATGATCTGCAATTGCAAGTGGTCACATCAGACAAGTATGCACTGTGTGCTGATGTCTGATGAGAATCAGTGCATCCTTTCGAAACCACTTAGTCAAAAAAAAAAAAAAAATGTTTCAATAAAAAACTTTCAATTTTAATCATCCCACAAAAACAATTCCACAATGTAACTTGGTTCCTCAGACTTGTGGGTGGGTGAAATATAATCAGATTTCCAACTGGTTGTGAAGGCAGCGGAGAAGAAACTGAGATTAAATATAATAGGCAAAAAAAGGATAATGAAGATAAATTAGCCAATAGGTTTAGGATATCATCAGGACCACAACCAACATTGACACCAGGACACTCAAGAAAATATTCAATTTCCAGAGGGTTAATTTAAATGAAAGGGAGAGAAGATGAAGCAACACGGGGAACTCAATAAGGTGATATTGGATTAAAGTACTTTAGAGGTCACAAATTTCTCGTGGATTGGAAGCAATGACACTATCAAGAAACATGAAATCCGGGAAACGATGGGAATTTTATTAAGAAATGGACATAAGACCAGAAGGATTTCTGTCGATTGACGACAATTTTAGGAGCACAGCGTAGCCTCAAAAGTTAGAGTAAAAAAAATCGAGCTCATGAGCACCTTTAGTTCTTAATCTAATAAGATTTGCATCCTTAGCATTAAGGGCAGACACCATATCACGTCAAAGCAAATGAGCGTCATTGCGATAAATTTAAAATCAAAGTTTTAATGGACTTCTCTGTCTGAATATACGCCAACAAATATATAAACACTGTTAAATTTTTTTCTTGAAGCCTGAAAACCAAAATCCAAAATAGTACAACTTTTATACGAGTCCTTCAAACTAAACCGAATGCTTTTTGATGCTGTAACATATGCTTGGAGGAGAGAAGACAGGGAAGGTGTGGGAAACTACATAGTATCAAATGAATGAAACTTTGACGCATTCAGGGAAATATTAATAACCAGGTTCTGGGGATTAATTTTGATATCAAGCTGATTGTTTGCAAAACAAAAAACTAGTATCACAATAAAGGCGAAAACTAAAATAGGCGCCTGCGAGATGAAAATATATGCATGAAATTTGCTCTACTGAGGTCTAAGTGAAACATATGCCAAACACCTTTGAATCAGCTCTTCAAGCTGAAATCCTAGCACCCAATCCAATCATTTCACTATTAATAAAAGTTCATATTCGTCGTTCCAATATACTTATTAAAAGAGATTCTCAACTAGACACCAACTAAATATTTGGCAGCACCCTCGAAATTCAAATGTCTTCTGCAGCATATTAAGGGGGTATTTGGCAATATTTGGTGTAGCTGTTTTTAATATAAACTCAGTCATTATTTGCCAATTAAACCGTAAAGTCGTTCTAAAAGACTGCAAATTCACAGTGAAAGTCAAAGATTGTCTATTATATATTTTTTATATCGATCTTGCGCTCGTTCCATCATTTTACAACAAAAATGCTTCAGTTTAACACTCTGATATTTTCACTGTTTTCGTTGATGATACTTGTAAAGGCACGTCATGGAAAGAGGATGAAATAATATTTAAAACAGTAGAAAATATTTTTAACATTTTTGACACTAAACTTAGTATTTAAAAAAAAACATTTTGAGATTGGTTTTCCGAAACCTGAACATCCTTTGACACTTTGTGCGTCATTCACAATACAAAATAAAAAAACAATGCAATACAATTTGTTTTTTGTATTACAAATACAAAACTTTCGGCAAACTGAAACCCCTATGAAGCACACTCTGGTGCAAATTTTTCAAGGTTTTTTTTATCCGAAAATTATTTACAGCCTAAAATGTCGGATAAACATACACATTCTTCCAATAAAATTTTGAAGCTAGAAAATGCAGAAAATTTATCAAAAATTTCGCATGTTTTTCAATATATAAATATTATTCGAACTATAAACAATTGTATGTCTTTCATGCAAATAAATCAACGTTTCCTTATTAATAAGTGCATAGTGCCTTTTAAAAACCTTTATAATTTTTAAACGCTACTCAAAGCATACTTCTAAAAAACATTAGAAAAATTTTTCATGGAAAAATGCTGAATTTTTAAAAACCTAACCCTCAATTATAATCAATTTCGCCAACTCAGTGAAGTAAAGTAAAAAGTTTTTTCGTCTCAGATCATTTTCAGCAGTATCTTCACATCTAAATGCTTCCTAGTAGTAAAATATTGCGCCGTTTTAGTTCGATCAAACATTACTCGTTTGATTTTTCATAGAAAATAGCTGAAAATGGTACAAATATATTGCAAATGTATTGTAGGTATAACATTTTAAGGGCGAAATCTGGAAAATACATGTTTTGCATGAAATTTTCCCCAAAAGGACATCAAATTGAACTTGCACTGATGAGCCTGCCACATGCAGATTTTTCTTTTAAAGCGCCTGAATTCATTTTGAAAATATATTCTTTCAAGTATCCAAAAATCAATCGAATATGATTTTTTCGATACATTTTTCGAATTAGAAGCCCTATTTTTATTCAAACTTACCCATGCACAAACATTCTTTTGCAAATATAACCTGCAGATATAATAATTTCTTAAATCGAATATTTTCAGGTCATCCGCTTGCAGAGGCAACAACTACCAACCAAACTATTCCATTCGAATTGCAAAACCTTGGCAACGAACAAATCAAACCTCTAACTAGCAAAGACGAATATTTCATAGCAGAAAATGTCTTCAAAAACTTCTGCGAGTATGGGACCTCCACCGGCTCCCCCCAAACCCAATAAGTCGAATCGAAACACAACCGTTAACGGCAATGGTGGGGACAGCTTGAGCCTGCAGAATGGAAATGGTCGTAGCGAGTGCTATACACCACCGTCACTGACTCGGGAACAAGTCGTGATGACACCCAGAGGAAAGACTGCAAATTCAACCGTAATCCTCATCGAGAGGAAGCTCGTCGACGAGATTTCAGATCGAGTTCACGTTGCTGGCGGTGATCATACGGGCATCATTATCAATAAGGATACGCAAAAGGATTCGAAAAGCGCTAAGACACCAGCTCAGCTGAGCTTAGAGTTTCGCGTGTTTCTGGTGAGCTCGAATACAGGCAATCATTCGCAAGAATCCCGAACGCTACGATTCTGGTTCCGGGAATGGCTGAAGGACGAAGACAAACAAGCCCATATTTCACAAGATTTCTTCCGAGAACTGGTCAGCCCGAAGGAATTTCCTAGAGGTAAAATTTCAGATTTTCTTAAAAACGGTTTAGGATTTAATTTCGAACTTCTATCCTGCAGACTACGTCGGATTTATCAAGAAAATGATGAAACTTTTGCAAAGGGGCTACGATGAAATCCAATGCCTAGAAATCGAACTGAAGATATTGGAAGAAACGTCGGCACCGCCGTCACGCCCACGTAAGTATTTTATTGAACTATAAAAGTATTTCTTTACTATTTACATAAGCACTTTGCTAGTTGCCTACATGTAGACTTAAATTTCCATTCGTTGAAATTCAAACTTTGTCAGAATTGGCTCCAATCACGAGAACAAACTCATTCACTAGTATGTTAACGCAAAACATTTTCGATTCTCATGTTAAGATTTCGAAGCATAATAATTTATATTTTAGTTTCGAGGGCAACATATTTTTGAATCCTGCCGAAAAAGTTTTTCAGAATTTTGATCATATGAATCAGCAGATATTTTTGAGTTTCCTTATGCCACACTACCTTTAAGCCACCTTTATTCACCTTTAAACCACCTATCAGCTAAACATTAAGTTTTAATTCACATCAAAACGCATGCAAATTTATTTTGAACGATACAATGTCCTTTTTCGTTTTTTTAGTATATTTTTCTAAAACAAGTCTGGCTAATTTTATTTTTCCATTCGATTTTGAAATAATCACCGTACAAACTATGTAGGTACTAAGTACTGCTTGCTTGTGTGTATGAAAATCAACATATTTTGTCTATTCATTTCCCCATTGCAAGTAACTAAAATGTATCAAAATCAAATCGAAATGTGTACTTACAATCCATATTTGTTCTTCTTCTTTATATTTCATTCTTTCAACTTCGACAACTTTTAGCTAGAGATGGCTACCTAATATATTGTTACGGTGATTGCAATAGGAAATTTGAAGATGCGATTCTAGCACAAAAACAAACAGGTGATGGTGAAAATTTGGTGAAAGCGCTTTGGCTCGACATTTATAATGAAGGCACTTTAAGCAGAAATAAACACTAAGAAACATAGATGCTTCTGTTTATTGTGTGAAAACTGCAAGAAAACTGGTTGGTTTTTGCAATTAATCACTAAAACCTAATATATCTATGTTGATTTTGTTGGATATATTGAATTATTTTCGATTTGGAAGCTAACAAATGCTAAAGAAATGAATAGTGTTGGAAAAGTTTTGATTATTGAATTTGAAAGATTTTATTGTTGATTTTCTCAAAGCATTTAATTTAATGAATAATAAATAAGATAAATATGATTTCAATAATGCTTTCTAAGTCTGCTTTTTAGTAAAAAAAAAAAATTGTATTTTATTTACGGCGAACTATAAAGTGAATTCATATACTTATGCATGTGTAGGAATATTCTATCACAGACTGGTATTCAAAATTACTGCGCAGTAAAATATATAGCTCGGATTTTCGTAAATGCTGGAACCATGAACTTTAAGTTTACTATAAAAAAAAGTCATTTTTCGCGACGCAAATCAGAGACTGCTTGCGTGTCTGAGTCAATTATAGTTTTACGACCTAAATAATCAATTGAATGTGCATAGTAAATATTCAGCATAATATAGAAGCTTTTTATCAAGGAAATGGAAACGTCTTGATAGTAAAATCAATAAATTAGAACATATGAGTTTTATAAATATTATGTTTAGTTTGATTGCGAATTAGTAGAGAGCGTCCTAATTTTCTTAGCAGTTGTAACAGCTGTAATTTATACTACTTTCATAGACCGCAATAATCTTAAAGTTAAATTTTTACCAATTCCCCTCTAACAGAGCAATTGTCTTGATTACCGTGTTCCATTTTTACTAACTAGTACTTCCAAGTACTTAGGAGTAGATCACAAATGGAACGCCATTGTCGTTCATATGAAAAGATTCTTACCTGTCAAATTGTATGCTATTTTCAAATGTAAGACAGTTGAAAATAAAGGGAGAAAATAGCGAGAATAAACTACCACAATCTATAGAAAATATAAAAGCAACTAACAGAAAATTATCTCATTTAACTTTCTACACACTATGAGGGCTTTTTCTAATTTCCAAACTATCAAAACATTCAACATAACCTTGAAAAAACCAAAGCAATCTATTGATAAACAGTTAACATTTTCTATCCACGTTTTTGACACCCCCAAACAGATTTTATGGCTGACGGCAGTAGTAGGTACTTCGCATTCGTTCGAAGGATGGCGTTGACCACAACGCTCAGAGCTTGAGGGTGCTTAATTGAATGGTATCATCGAGCCTGACTTGGCAGCTGTATCATTGCTGATGATGAACTACATTATTGAAAATTCAATGGTTATAACGGTCTTTGACATAGATCTTTTCAATTTTGATGTATTTTGGGATGAAAATTGATCTCTTCTATGGAAAATTTCTTTTTGGCTCTAGTTGCTGCATTCCTTTATTTTATTAAAATGAATAGTACTTGTCTTCAATCTCCATCATCATGATCAGCGCTACAATGGGCATCCTCCAATAAATTTTTCAACCGGTCTCGATCGCAAGCCGATGTCATCTAATTAAACACCCCCTAAGCTCTGAGCGTCCTGGTCAGCGTCATCCCTCCAGCGTAAACAGGTCGCTTCTACTGTTGTCTACCGTGCCTTCAACTACCAAATTTCGCAGTTTTTCGACTGGTCATGCTGCTGAAAAGTATAGAATAACCATCCTAATCACAGTGTCAAAACTAAGTAGGTTCAATCTTTTTGTCGTTTCGGGTTAAAATTAAAGCCTTTCTAACATAGTCCTTGCACAAGGTTACTGTTAAGATCTCACTTCCTTCTGCATGTCGCAAAGTTTAAATGCGCAGATATGCATATTGTGTAAGTAGGTAGCATTTGCTCTATTTGGAAATTTGTTTACAAATATTCAAACAATGTGCCTTGTACCCATCCATACTCATAAATCTTGTCCGGAATGATACATCTTGTCTATGATTTCGTAGGCAAACCAAATCGGTTTGTAAATATCATCGGAACCAGCACCAGACCTGTTTTGAAATCCCTTTGACTCGATACTTAAAACCACCAAAATTTCTCTTAAACCCTCATAAAACAGGTAGACACTGGCGAGAAAACCATACCCACTCTCGTGCTTACCATATCTTGGTAAGTGTGTGGGTGGAGAAAAACAGCTGAAAATTGACGAGGAAACCATCCACGCTCTCGTACTCGGCTACACTGTGGCCAGATTGGGCTATTTCCCGCCTATTGGGCTATCTAAAATTTGAATTCGCGGGACGTTTTTTCATTTCGCGGGTTGGCGGTTTTTGGGCTATCTATTTTTATGAAAAACTATATTTGGGCTATACCGCAAAACCTAAAATTGTGCAAAAATGAGTTTTCCAGAAAAATATCATCTGTTCAAGGTCAAGAAAAATTTTCGTTTAATTTCTGTATAACTTTCTGCTGAAAAATTATTTAATGTGTAGAATTCGGTACGCTATAGATAGCTTGAATTTTATTGGTATTCTGATAATAGTAAAATATTGATTTATTATTGTATGTTTTCCCTTTAAACAAGTATGAATGCATTCATTTAATAATTATGATGTAAATATTTGAACGTTTGCTCAGGTAACGTCAAAACAACTGAAAAAATCTACTATGAGTGCAAAATACAACGCTAAGTGTTCGCAATAAGTTAGAAGTAGTACAGTCATCCGACAAACAATTGCTCGTCCAAAGAAAAACTGCCAATAGCTTTAAAATTAGTAAGAGTCAGTTGCATGGTATTTAAAAAACAAAAACCAACTAAAATGGAAATCAAATAACGTTGGAAAATTTTGAAGACACTGGGAGAAAGCGGTTGAAATTAAATTTACCATACTACCAGATAGATAAATTGTTGTATTAATGGTATTCTAAGACACGCTGCAAAAATTTGCCAATATCCGACCAGATACTTCACAGTAAAGCCCGTCAAATCACAACAAAATTAAAAATCAAAAAATTTGTGATTTCAAGGCATCAAACAGAAAGCTAAAACCCATTAAAAGGACTACAATATTCACTACGGCACGCTTTGTGGGGAAGAAGCTGGTGTTGATTTAGACACAGTTCAGGAATTTCACTCAGAGCTAAGAATGTTATGTGATGGCTATGATGTTTCAAATATCTATAATCTTGATGGGACAGGAGTAAACCTTGAAAGAAACGCGTGGAAATTTGAATGGAAGCTGCATAGGAAAAACCGAGACACCAATATCGTTGGGAAGAATTGACATTAAGCGAAGTTTGGGCACAACTTGGCGAGCTAAAACAAAATCTTAGAATACGGGTGCTAATGGTGCTTAGATGACGGGTACTAAAGAATATATGCACACTTGATATTGAAATGCAAACAAAAAACCGAAACATCGCCATCTTTTCTGATAAAGATAGATATGATAGCATTGATAATCTGTAAGACATCAAGCTCAAATTTTTTCCACCTATTTGCACTTCTTATTTACAGCCCTTAAATCAGAGGATTATACCAAACATAAAACTAAATTACTGCACTTATATGATGAACCTCATGTTGTGAACTCTGGAAAATACTGAGAGTTCTTTAGACCCAATAAAATTAGTTTCTATATTTGAAGCCCTCTGGCAATTACGATCTGCTTGGAATAAAGTTTCTCCACTTACAATTATAAAAATGTTTTTGGAAATGTGGGTTGCCTCGAAATCTGAGGGTCAAACGCGGAATCGTGATGAGAGATCAAATTCAAAGTAATGAGAATTCAAATTCAAAGTGATTAGAACTCAAATGTTGCAGCAGACATTCAAAATTTGGCAGAAGTCGATCAATTTACGACCACCAACGAGACTCTCCCGGAAGATGTCTTTTTTAAACGATGATGATGTCTTTTTTAATTTTAAACCGAAGAAGCCATAGCAGTTTTTGTTAATTCCTGTAGTGAATTCAAATAGCAGTCATTCAAAATTTAATGTTTAAAAATTATTCATTTTATTTCAAAGCATACTTCAATTTTTTCCCGAAACGTCGCTTAGAGACACAAAAGTGAAATTGATTTACGTACATCTCCTTTTGAAAGTATTTAAACGTCTAAACATAATGTTAACAGCTGATCGTCTAATGGAAAAAAATAATTTATTTGAAAACATGCGTTCATAGTTTTGAATGTGTGAGATCGGATAAAATATTTACATTTTGAATAAAATATTCAGCCTTTCTAGCCATTACGACTGTTTCTTACACTAATTGAATTTTTGTGCCACCCAAATTCGCAAGTTGTTTTCGCAAGCTTTTATTTTGTGTGTGAACATTCTATGAAAGTCCTTGAAAAAATAAATGTCCTCCTACACTTATTTTTTCAAGGACTTTTCTAAAATTTCCACACAGTTTCTGTAATTTATTCACATATTTTCATTTTCAAATACGTTGTGAATAAAATTTTATCTGTATATGGTATTGAACATTTTTACTGTTTCAAACGACTTCTGTGCTACAATTAGAGCATTTATGTTACTTCGTATGAATTTTACGGACATAAATATTATAATTTAATAGCTTAAACGAATTGATTTAGTTATTTGTGGCGGTTTTTGGGCTACAAATAAAAAATCTTCGCTATTTTGGGCTATGAAAATTTGAAATTGGGCTATATTTTCTTGCAAATATCTGGCCACACTGCTCGGCTATTACTTTTTATCTTGTTTGTCAATGACCTTCCTTCTGTTATCAATTCTCCCTGTCTTTTATATGCGGATGACTTAAAATTATACAGAGCAATCAAGTCTGCGAACGATTTTCATCAATTGCAAGCTGGCTTGTTTGCTCTTAATCTCTGATGTCAAGACAACATCTTGCCACTGAACTTTTTGAGGAGCCATCAGATGTCTTTTGCAAATAAAAAAAACTCCACATGTGCTCTCTTATTATTTGTTTGGTATTTCCCTGTCAATTGTCCAGCATTTTAGAGACCTGGGTGTGGTGTTTGACTCAAAATTAAGATTTAATGTTCATGTCATGAATATGACGTCCAGGACCTCAAGGATTGCTGGATTTGTCTTGCGTTCTTCGTTTATGCTTACCAACAGTTCCTCCTCCATTCTATTTATTTATTTATTTATTTATTTATTAATCCCTTGCGCTACAGATATAATTCCAATTACAGCAACAAGAAAGCAAAAATAACAAAAAAAGAAATAAGAAAAAGGAAAAGAAATAACTAAAATAATTAAAAATTAGAAAACTAAAATTAGAAAACTAAAAACTAAAATTAGAAAACTAAAAACTAAAATTAGAAAACTAAAAACTAAAATTAGGACTAAGGTAAGTAGCAATTCAAGGTAACATTTTTAATACATGCTTGAATTGTAAAAAAGATTGGGGGAGAGGACCAAGCTTAAGCGCATTGTGCGTTCTGGGTAGGCGCAGCAAAGGCGAATGGAAGTAGACTTCCGTGCGTGCAAAAGGAACAGAGAAAACTTCAGAAGAACGACTTGGACGGCTAGATACACGTCTGGTTATCTGTGAACCGAGATCTGTCAAGAAAATGCCTTGGCAAAGTTTGAAGAGGAAACACTCATCGAGGAACAACCTCCGTGATTGCAACGAGGACATACGAAGGAGGGAAAGACGAGAGGAGTAGGGACAATAGGGGATATTAAATTTAAAAAGAAGTGAGCGAGTGAACCTGCGCTGAATAGATTCAATAGCATCAGATAAGTATTGAAAGCGCGGAGACCAGATTTGGCACGCATATTCTAGAATACTGCGTACTAAGGAGACATATAAATGAATACAGGAGGAAATATTGGTAAACATATAGGAAGAACGCAAAACAAATCCAGCAATCCTAGAGGCCCTGGACGTCATATTCATAACGTGAATATCAAATCTTAATTTCGAATCAAACACCACACCCAGGTCTCTAAAATGCTGGACAACTGACAGGGAAATACCAGACAAAGAATAAGAGAACACATGTGGAGTATTTTTATATGCGAAAGACATCTGGTGGCACTTCGAGATGTTCAGAGGCAAAAAGTTGTCTTGACACCAGAGATTAAGAGCAAACAAATCAGCTTGCAACTGGTGAAAATCGTTCGCGGACCTGATTGCTCTGTATAATTTTAAGTCATCCGCATATAAAAGACAAGGAGAATTGATTACAGAAGGAAGGTCATTGACAAACAAGATAAAAAGTAAGGGGCCAAGAATAGAACCTTGAGGAACTCCGGATGTGGGAAAAATAGGAGAAGAAATGGAACCATTAAAAGTAACACTGCAGGGACGACTAAGAAGATAAGAGGAAAACCAGGAGAGGAGGGGACCAAAAACACCAAAACCATTAAGTTTAAGGAGCAGCAGGTTATGGTTCACAGAATCAAAAGCCTTCGAAAAGTCTGTGTAGATTACATCAACTTGAAGTTGACAATCGAAGGCAGAGGCTACAAAATTAGTGAACTCCATAAGATTGGTCGATGTAGAGCGACCCTTGAAGAAACCATGCTGCTCAGGAGCAAGTAAGGGCTGTAGGAAAGGATAAATTCTATTGTAGACAAGACGTTCAAGGATTTTACTGAAACAGCAGAGGAGGGATATAGGACGATAGTTGGAAACAACTGAAGGATCACCACATTTGAAGATTGGGAAAATATTGGCGGATTTCCATAAAGAAGGGAATACACCAGAAGTAAGGCTAATGTTGAAAAGGATAGCTAAAGGAACACAGAGCGAGGATGAGAGGGATTTGACAAGGATGTTAGGAATACCATCAGGACCGGAACTGGCATTCGAATTTAAGGTATGCAAAAGGATTTCAACTTCCAAAGGATTAGTACTAAACATAGGTAATGCAGGAGAGGTACAAGAGACAGTGGGAGCTATAGAGGTATTTAGTGGGTTTTTTTTAAAGGAGGAGGAAAAAAAGGCAGCAAACAAATCACAAATAGCCTGAGGAGTGGAAGCAGTAACATCATCAAGAGACATAGAATCAGGAACTGAGGAATTGGATTTGAGGGAACGGATGTAGGACCAAAAGGATTTAGATTGATTGGAACAGATTGAAGCCTCGATGTTCGAAAAGTAATCACGCATTGCCTGCTTGAGCACTTTTTTAGCGTTAGAACGCAAACTACGGAATTCCTGAAGGTCAGAGGGTGAACCCGTCTTCTTCAGCTTTTCACGAGCTTTATCCTTAGCTTTAAGAGCATCAGAGACTTTCAAAGTGAACCAAGGGACATCATTAGGTTTGAGAGGACGTTTAATGGGAGTAAAACGAAAGATAAGGTTAGAAAAGAAAGAGTAGAACTTGGACAATGCACAATCAACATCCAATCCCTTGAAAAATGAAAACCAATTGATAAGACTGATTTCGGAGGACATTTTTTGAAAGTCAGCTTTGAAGAAATTGTAACGCTGAAAAGAAGGACGTTTATTCTTAACCTGGAAGTTCAGGTCAACATCAAGCAGGAGAGGAGGGTGATGAGAATCAGGTTGCACATAAGCAAAAGGAGCAGGAGAGAGAGAAAGGGAGTCTAAAGGAACGTTAGTAAGGACTAAGTCGAGGATTCTGTTATTAGTGTTACGAAGGTGGTTAATTTGGGAACAAGAACAAAGTGAAAGAAAAGACGAAGTCGCAACAGAGAGGTGGTTGTTGGATAGTAAATTAAGGTTTATGGTGTCCCACTCCACAGTGGGCATATTAAAGTCACCTAAAATTAGGAGGGGAGTTAAAGGAAATCGAGAGAGGATGAAGCTGGAAAGCTCAGCGTAAAAACGTTCGTAGGCAGTGACAGACAAGTTACATGGTATATAAACACAGCAGACAAGTAGGTCGGAAGATGGGGAAAGGATAGCACGTACAACAATACACTCAACAGGAGGGGAAGGAACAAACTCGGCACAGATTGCTCCACGAAGAGTGTTGTGGATAGCAATTAAGACCCCTCCGCCATCGGCTTTGCAAGAAGCAACCCGATCACGATCTCTCCGGAAAACAGTATAACATGGAAGGAATTCTCTGTTCAAAATATTTTCATTAAGCCATGTCTCAGTGAAACAGATAACGTGATGTAAGTCTAAAGTAGACGCGAGCAGAACTTCCTTAAGTTTAGTCCTCAAACCACGAACATTCTGGTAAAAGATACAAAGTGAAGTATATCTACTTGTTAGGCGTGTAAGACTCGTTTGGCGTTGTTCAGAAAATTTTTCCGTTGGCGTTGTTGAAATTCTTTAACAATAGGTTTATTCATTCATTTGTTTGTCTCCTTAGTACGCAGTATTCTAGAATACGCGAGCCAAATCGTGCTTTCAGTATTTATCTGACGCCATTGAATCTGTTTAGTGCAGGTTCACTCTCTCGCTATTCTTCAAATTTAATATCCCCTATTGTCCCTACTCCTCTCGTTTTTCCCTCCTTCGTATGTCCTCGTTGCAATCTCGGAGATTGTTCCTCGATGAGTATTTTCTCTTCAAACTTTGCCAAGGCATTTTTTGTCAGATCTTGGTTCCCAGACGTGAATCTAGTCGTCCAAGTCGTTCTTCTGAGGTTTTCTCTGTTCCGTTTGCACGTACGGAAGTCTATTTCCATTTACCTTTGCTGCGTCTACCCAGAACGCATAATGCCCTTAAGCTTGGTCCTCTCCCACACTCTTTTTTACAATTCAAGCATGTATTGAAAATGTTACCTTGAATTGCTATTTACCTTAGTCCTAATTTTAGTTTTCAAATTATTCAATTATTCTTGTTATTTCTTTCCCTTTTTTATGTTTCATTCTTTTTTTGCTTTCTTGACGCTGTAATTGAAATTGTATCTGTAGCGCAAGGGATTAATAAATAAATAAATAAATAGCTTGGAGCCAAGCTTTTCAACTACATAGCGACAGGCTCGAATCGGTTCAAAAACAATTTTTACTCTTCACCTTAAGGCAAATCTATAATCCATCCAACTTTAGTAATCTTCCCTCTTACGAATAAAGACTGAGTATTTTAAACCTAATGACTCTTTCATCAAGAAGAACCTTAATTATCGCATGTCTAGCTTTTGGCATCATTAATAGAATAGTTAGTGTAGCAGGCCTCTTTAACAAAATTACATTTTACAATCTAGTAAGATAGGCATACAGCCCTCCTTAAGGAATACCAGCACCTTATAGTCAATGGGTATAATGAACCCATCAAAAGATGTTGCAGAACATTCAACAGTATAAGTCATCACTATTCTTCAGGTATCACCAGATCTATCTCCAAAAACAGCTTGACATAGGCCCTATTTACTTCTTAACCTATTTATTTCCCATCCTAATTCACCTGAATGCAAATAAATATCAACTTAAATTAAAATACTTTCAAATTTTATCTTATTTCTTGTATTATGCATATTTTATGATACCTTGTGTGGCAAATAAATAAATAAATAAAATTAAATGTATTATAAACAAGCTTTAATAAATTATTGACACTTAAAATGACTTCTGACCTATCAAACATATTACTCTGAAAATGTTTATATACATCAGAAACTACTTGCTGCATTTAGCTTGCAGAGACAAATTTAACATAAACCAAAATTGACATAACTTTTAAGTCAAAGCAAACCTATCGAATGAAGATCCATTTCGACTTTTCGGGCAGCGAATTGTATAAAGAGTTAGATTCAAGACTCGCTTTACTACTGATTTCACTCAAGCTCTGGCTCCAAGCAAAATTAGCTAAGCGCCTGTTGTACGACGTTCGGAATTGAGCAGAAAAATGCATCATTGAAAAAATATGTTGTCTATTAAATTTGTCTATGATCTCACACAAACTATCTTGCTATAATCATTTTATAAAAATTATTTTCCTTTTTATTAAGTAAAATATTTAAGGTCTTGAATTACTTTTTCGCTATTTAACGAAATCGATTTGTTGAGAATTGCTGTATTTCTGTTAGTCTGGTCATGTACAGAAGCAATGATGTTGCTATCGGTCAAGCAAATATTTCCAAGGTTCCCATCTCATCTATTGTACTAGAAGCGATCCAAAAATAATGATAATCGCGAACTTAAAAAATAAAAAAATATACTATAATACAAAATATTCGTAAGAATTTAAAAATCTAAAAAAAAAGATAAAGAAAATCGTATAAATTGGTTCTCATCAGTCGATGGTTTGGAAACAATCATCTTGAACATCTGCCCTATTCTCCAGTTCTAGCCCCCAGAGACATTTACCGCTTTCCGCGGCTCATAGAACCGCTTAGCGGCAAGAAAGCAAGGGGACATTTTTGAAGAATCAAAATAAAGATTTTATTTGTAAATGTATTCAAAGTTTGGCAAAAAATTGATGTGGGTCAGTAGCTTAGCTCGCTAACGCGTCAGTCCGAAGCAGCGATCTACTGGCCGCGGGTTCGAATCCCGCCGTGCCCATGGCTGTATTTGTTCGTCTTGTGTTGTCTTAACAGTCGGCGACTGGGCATAATACCAGCGCTCCATTAATTAAGTGCTACATCAAAGCTTTAGTAGCGACTAGGCATAACACTAGCGCTTTAGAAAGTAAGAAATAAATGTGGCACTTAAAAAAAATAATAAATGGAATAATTGTTATCGGCTTCTCCCATATGTGTCTCCCTACCGCCATCGCTAAGCATTCGCTTCAAAGGGCATCCCCTGAGCTTTGGCGTTATCATAGAAAAAAAAAAAAAAAAAAAAAAAAAATTAAATAAATTCATTTACAAGCAAACCACGTAAAAAGTTAAAAGTAATTCTATAACGAAACTGTTGTTTAAAATATGCATTATAATTACTTTTGGATCATTATTTCTATTACAATGTTCTAATAGAGCCTTTACTTTCTCATACCTCCTTATAATGAATCTTTTACTTTTATTTGTCACCTGTCACCAATTTCTACGTTTTTGGTGCACCACAAGGATTTATTCTTGGGCCACTGCTATGTAATATTTTTATTGCAGCGCTTCTAGGCCACTTGGCTACACTACACTAATGATTCAAAGATCTTCATGTAATAAATATTACTGCTGACTACCTCCCTTCTTAGGAGCACTTAAATTATTTCCTTGCTCAGTGTGACTTTATCCTGCAACGCTCCTAATGTTTCACCATATAATTTTCTCTGAAACTATGCTATTGTGTTTGTTTTATGCTATTTTTGAAGTTCTTCATATCTCTGTTCTATGTTTGACCGATCTTAGGATCAGCTGTGTCAGAGCATGAAAATTATTCATTTACGAGTGAAAAGTTTTCGGCCTGATAAAAAAGAAACATTTTTTTAAATTTATTTTTTCTACATAATCTCCATCAAGACTAATACATTATTCATATGGGTGCTCTAAAGCAGTAATACCGTTTTTAAAGTCCGATTCGTCAAGCCTCTCAAAATACGGATTAACAGCATTGATGAACCTCCTCGTTGTTTGCAAAATTTCTGCCTCCAACCCATTTTTTGAGACTGGAAAACAGATGATAGTCACTGCGGCTAAATCTGGCGAATATGCAAGATGGGGCAACAATTCGAATTTCAGTTGGTCTATTTTAACCATTGCAACGACCGAAGTATGGGCGGGTGCGTTGTCGTGGTAAATCACGATTTTTTACTGCGTCAAATGAGATTGTTTTGTTTTTACCACCTGCTTTAAATGCTGCAACAATCCTGCATAATACTCTCGAGTGATGGTTTTCATTTTTTGAAGGTAATCAATGATGGTCCTTTTTGCATTCCAAAAAAATAGTCACTATAACCTTGTTCTCGGAAAAAGTTGGTTATGCCTTTTTGCGGTCGGTACACCTGCTCCAGTCCATTGTTTTGATGGTTTTTTTATTTTTTTTTTCTGTCTTGGGCATGTAGTGGTGAGCCCAAATTTTATCCACAGCTATAAATTTTCGCAATAATTTGCTGGGATTTCGCTTGTAGAGTGCCCAATTCACGTAAGTGCCATCCAGTCAGCAATAGTTCAGCTTCTCTACAAATCAATATTTTATTGTTTAGAAAAATAGTTAGTTGAAAGTAAACGAGTATGAGTTAACTGAGTTTGAAATATTTTACCTGAACTTAAAATAAATATGAATTAGCGTGATCTCGAATTAGTTATTTGCACAAAATTACGCATAATGCTGTATATTATCAATATATGTATATGTATGTAGAATGTTATCACCTATGCTCGCATGACAGCTAACATTGACAGCTAACAGTCACCGAAACTCACACAATACTACCACTAATTCCCATATCAATCTGGTTACACACTCATTCAATTAAACCACACTCAATTGAAAAGTCTGAGTATCAATTGATGACCTTTTAGGGCTAATATGGCTCAAAAGTTCGCCGATATTTTTGCATTGCCATTGTTTTCGCTTTAACATCATTGCGCTCGTTCGCCGACCGAGCATCAATTGAATGCTTGTGTTTTAATACTAAGATTTAATATATAATTGAATTATATTGCTTGTGAATTGTTTGAGTAATTTTATGAATTTATTATTTTCAGTTTCGATGGAAGAATCACAATTTGAGATTCCGCCGCTAACACAGGAAAAAGTTCTTGAATTAATTGAACAAGCATATCCGAATCCGGTCACTCCGGAGGATTTGGCCAAGTAAGTTAATGTGTTTCAACCAACAAGTTGTTAAAGTTTAAATTATATTAATAGTATTCTTATATTTCTGGGGTTTTTCTGGGGTTAAAAAGCTTAAAACAATTCCAGTAGAATTAAAGTACTTCAAACACGTTTTTCTCATTTTTATAGAAGTTAGTATAATCCAAATTACTATAGAAAAGAAACCTTTGTGAGAAAACGAACGATAGCTTTCTTATTTATAATCCATATTAAAATACCTTGTAAATCGATGAAAAGCATAATTGTTTCTGAAATTATCCTTTAAAATGCTCCCTATTTTCAACTTTTTGCTTTTTCCCAAAGAAAACACGGCAAGGTTTCCCGAAAAGAAATTTTATTTAATTATTTTAAAGAATTCAACACTTTGAAAGTAGTCGTAGGCAATTCTTTAAAAAAATGATAATTCAATATTAAATATATCCATGTGATCCCACTGCATGTTACCAACTCGCTAAAGCCTTTCTATTGGCGAATTCTGACTGTAATTCGTTTTACTTTTACTTACGGAAAATATTTCGTTATCTCGAGTTGTTCTCATAGGAACTCTTAAAGATAAAGCTTCTAAAATATCTGGGTATATCTAAGTTATTATTTATCACACTAAATAAAAATAGAACGTCAGGGAAAAGACTTCTAGCCTCCAGTGTGGTTATGTTCAAAGTTTGCATTGTTACGGGATGGTTGCTAATATTTTCAGATGGAATGTGCAACTTATAACCTATGTAATTTGTGCTTCACTTTTTCTATAGATACAATATGAGCTTTATAATGTGGACTCCATATCACTGAAGCATACTGCTCGGTCATTTGTGTTTTGATTTGTACTGGAGATATATGGAGAGTGCGTTTTTCAATATTGATTTTAACATACTTTCACAAAAGATAGGTTTTTCAAATTTTGCAAAATGATGAGGGCGATCAGCTTTTGAATCCGTTGTTAATTCAAAAATAACAAAAATGTAGACCGTTGATGCGAATCAGGGTAGCATAATCAAGTTTGTTTTCAATAAATGAAAAGTATAAAGTTTTCAATGTATTTATGTTTGCAAACTGCTGCGTATTTCTAATTAGGAATCCGAGAAATCTGGGTCACCTGAGTTGAAACTTCGTTAATATGATTTGAATAATTCAAGCTTGTATCAAATCTAACTCAAAAATCACTTGCAGATTCGACACAATCAAACGGGACTGTGTTAATAGTATAACACTGGGAAAAATTCTGCTTTGTGCAATTGAATTTTATATATTGACATTTATCTTTAATCCGTTCTGAATACAGTAATCATAGAATCTGTCTACGCTCGTTTACAAACCGCTTATGTCACACTGTGAAACTATTACTTTGCAGATGATTCGGAATAATAAATGGCCGTAATATTAGTGTTTAGTGATGGGCTCAAAAACGCCAAACAGTTTGAAAAAAATGTTTGGCTGCAAAAAACGATCGAACAATTTTTCCAAATAGCGACAAACAGTTTTTCTAAAACGAAATTTTTTTTTAAAACGAACAGCATTTCTAAAACGAACCATATTTCTACAACGAATAGTATTTCTAAAATCAATTATTCCAACTATTCTACAACGAATAGTTTTTCTAAAGCCAATCGTTTTTCTAAAACGAATTGTTTTTATTTTTCTAAAATGAATGGTTTTTTTAAAACGATCTGTTTTTTTAAAACGAACTGTTTTTTTTAAAACGAATCGTTTTTCGTTTTTCTCAAACGAATTGTTTTTTTTTAAACGAACTGTTATTTTAAAACGAACTGTTTTTTTAAAACGATTCGTTTTTATAAAACGAATCGTTTTTCATTGTTTTTCGTTTTTTTTAAAACGAACCGTTTTTCGTTTTTTTTTAAACGAATCGTTTTTCGTTTGTTAAAACGAACTGTTTGGCAGTGGAAAACTGTTTAGCTGCGGAGAACAGTATTTTCGTATTTGCGAGCATTTTCGTACTTGCAAGTATTTTATTTAAATATTCAAAAAGTTTTTAGGGCAAAAGGATGTGAAATCGGACAAAATCGGCCAATTTTTGGTTAGAGTGGTTTGGGACATAACGGGCCAAGACCTATTGCTGTGATACAAAATTTCGGTTTTGTAGGGGAGTAAGGGGTTTTTTGGCCACAGTTTGGCAAAACTAAGTTTACGGCGGATTCGATGATTGAAAATGGTCGGGGAGTACAATAGTGATAGTTTAAGGGCGAACAATTTTTTTAGAGGGAAAATTGGGCAAAAATGTCATTGTTTTCCAAAAAAATTTTTTATTTGGTTTAGCATGGATTCGGGAACCTTTCTGAGTTGTTTCGGGCGAAATTTCAATGGAAGTCTGGAAAAAAGCGGCGATTCGAAGATGCGGGAAAATGAGATCCGGCGGAAAAACTAAAAGTAGCACTGAAAATGCCAAGGAGGAAAAGGTTGAGATCCTTTTTGGTTCGCCAGTTGGTGTCTCTGGGTGTGTTGAGGCGTTCCTCGTGACTGCAGGTGGCCACGAGGCTGTCTCCAACCCTACCGGGGTTGTAAAATTTGTGAGACCGCGAGAGGTAAGGTGCCCGTGGACTCATGTCCAGCCTTACCGAAGTAGTTGGCCCCCTAGTGGGTGCGTGTTTAATAAACGAATCATTTTTTTTATCATTTCTTAATAAAATTTTCGACAAACTTCATGCTTCAGTCAGGCGAAGTGGAAATCCGACTGTTTTAGATTAGCCAGGAAAAGTTTGGTATCAGAGATCGCTCGATGAAAAGTCATATAGATTTCAACAGGATTAGTTGGTCCTATTTTAGTAATTTTTTTGCTTTGGTCATTTGAACGAATACAGGAGGTGTTTTTTGCATATAATAAAATGAAAAACAAATTAAATTGATTGAATTTGATCGTGAATTTGATCCCTAGATTGAAGAAAGACTTGCCAAATAAATGACCGACCATTGGAAAGTTACTGACAAGCTGCACAGACTAATGACTCGGTATTCTTTGAAGGTCATCTTGCACCATCACCATTCTAGCTTGGGGACGTTGTGTCTGGAGGGTGGGGGAGGGCATATTAGTCCGTTTCATTACATCACTGCAAATCGTATGCATTATATGAATATATGTACGTACTTCAAACAGGTGTTTGGAACAGGTATTTTTTTTTCGTTTTTGTACTAGTTATACCTAGTTTATGAAAATCCCAGTACGACCCAACTCTAATTGTCGTATAGCAGAAAATTCGTTGATTCAAACTGCTTTTTTCAAACAATTTTAAAAAACAATTGTTTTTTCTTTAAAAAAAAACAGTTCGATTTCGTTTTTTGAAAATAACAGAAACGCCCATCACTTAGACCAAATACATATTGGGCGGTAGGTTTCAATATTACATTTATCTCCTGATTTATGGATTGGAATAACGTAAGAAGACCTCCACATACTTGGAAACTAGCCTATTGATAACGATTTACTAAAAATGAATATGAGGGGCAAATATAAGTAATTTGCACAGTTCTTGAAGAAAATTGGTGGGATTCCGTCAGGGCCTTCAGCTTTATTTGTATCAGTGAAATTGAGTTTTGTTAGAAGTGAATCTGGCTTTATATAAATTAACAGTTGAGTTTATTATAGGAGGCTCATATTGAGTTGGATAATATACATAAACTCTCTAGAAGCTAGAGGCAAACAAATCACAGGTTGAACTGCCTACGTTGTTGAGATACATACTTGATCGAAGAGAGTAATCTTTCCTAAATAAATTTATAAAATTGAAAAAATACTTGGGTTTATTAGGAATCTGAGACTCAATCTGACGAAGAATGTTATGATAATCTATTTTTGATAATACTTTACTTTGCGATATTAAACTTGAAAAGTTGTTGTAATCTTGAAATCTTAATTATATTTTGCATACATGCGCCATTTTTTTCTCAAAAATAATTTTCCGTGAATCAGTTGAAAATCAGCTGCGCAAGCTACAATGATCGGTTATGCGAATCACGGGAACGCATTTTTCTATATGTTGATTTATGATATCATAAAATGTTCTATCCATATCGTCAAGTGAGTTACTATCGAGCTCAGTAAGTCAGTTAATTTACAATAAATAAGCACCTATAAGCTCGTAATTAGCTTTTTTGAAACTATAAGCATAACGACATTCTGATTGCTATTGACCCCCATCAAAGTGTTGAATTTAAACTTTAACATCAAGAGCAGGATGAAAATTATCGTGTGAAAGCGGCGGATTGTTACAATTTGTAACAAACAGACGTTCATAAGAAGAAAGTATTAAATCTAGACGTTTGTTAAAAGCATTAAAAATTGAATTAAGGAAAGGTTCTCTCAGATACGGTCGAAAATAAGGCAAAGTTTGAGAATTTTTCGAGGGATAATGAAAAAACATACGAAGTTCTGGTTTTGATTATTTTATTTTTTGATCATTCTTAAATCGTTCAAGTTTTTATTACGATGAAATTCAATGTGGTGGCTCCAAAATGGCGGCTCTCGTCTGCCTCTGCATGCGGGAAATCGTCCGGTAACTTCAAGTCTGCAGCCTCTCGTAGTAAACTAATATCAGTCATAGTTTAAAGTCATTAAAATTTATAGAAATCTCTATGTCTTATACCTAATGAGATTGAATTGGGACAAAAAATAAATCAAATTATGTACATTTAAAAAAAAGTGCAACTTTTAACCCGGGTTTTTTCACTTTAACCTCGCTTAATAATTATGAATTGAAATTTTTCATGCTCATTTTAGGTATAAGACATATAAAACAGTATATTCTTTTAGGCAGACTTAAAATGAAGTGAATCGGATCAAAAGATCGACACCTGCGCTTGAAGTTATGATGAAAAATATAGTTTCGAGAAAAACGCGTTTAAAGTTTTTTTTAGCAAGTTTGCCTTGGGATAACTTTCTTGTTTGCTCAGTTATCATGACCAATACCAATGGTTATAGGGTTTTGGGACCGCTGATTACGAATATGAAGACAAATTAACAAAATACGAGATGGCGGATTCAATACGGCGGATCAAAAAAATTTCCATTTGCCAATTTGGACCAAAATATCTATATTTCGAGGTCGTCGAACGTCAATTTGCTCCATTATACTCGCATTAGAATCTAAGTCGGCTATTCCTGTGCCGTATAAGAATCGTTCCTCGATTTTAAACCGCTCCTGGTTGGCCTACTCCGGCAGACGTTGCGCGAGGCGGGCGTTTCGAGTAGCGGGCGATATTCGTCGTTAAGGATATGCAATTTTCTGACGCATCGGTTATTTTTCGCATGTGCTGCCACCTAAAGTGTATTCCAACACGAACAAGTATGCGATAGTACAGATCGTAACTAGTTCCAGTACATAGAAAGCCAGCTTGGGCCACGCGGTGAATGAGCTATATCTGAGCGTTCCCCAGCGCGCGTGAGGTAGGTGCGTTTGAGTCGCTCTAATGCGACAAATATGTTCCAGATCGGAATATCCTTTTGTACACATATTCTACACGTATCTAGCTTTCATTTTTTTGTAAAACAAAACAAAATCGATTTGTATGAAAAAATTTGAAAGAACCTCCCTTTAAGCTCATAAAAGCTGAGAAATGAAAAGTTTTCAACTATATGGGAAGATTTGTCGCTGCTGCTGATCCAAGACTTAAAGTCTCAGTTAACATCATAAGGTAAGCTATAATCTCCAATCCCGACATGATTCACTCTGGGATGACGTTGAGAAATCCGTAAAACATCATCGGTGTGCTTCTTATAGCTATCTGAATGTGAATTGAGTGGTAATTATGCGGTGGAGACAATAGCTTTCATTGAGTTTAAGTGAATGATGATAAATAGCTGTTCAATATTCTGATTATGACATAGAATAAGCTTTGTTGCAAAGTTTTTGGGAACAACAATTAAAACGCCTACTCCTTTCTCTTTAGCTGAAGTAAGGTTGTCGCGATATCGTCTGTAGGTGACATGGTTAGTAAATCCTAGCTCTGTTGAGGCTATATGATTCCGTAAATATAATCATATAAATCATATTCTATGAAATTGACGGATATACGTAAAATATCGAATTTTGTTGTAAGGACTCTAACCTTTGGATAGTACATGTTTAATTATGTTTTTTTGGCGCTGTATTTATTATTTTTGGAGTCCCATTGGTGTATTTGATGGTGTTAGATGGATTAGACATCTTCATATCAGCAAACTCGGCACGCAGTTTCTTCCAGTATTATTCCCAGCTTCCGAAATTCTTCAATAAGTGTACTCTATGCACGCCATTAGTACCAAATTTAAAATCATTTTCAAAGTAATTTCTAATTTTCAAAGTCCTCACAGCAAATAGTTGAAAATAGCTTACTAATTAAAAAAAAGTAAATCATCAAATTTACCAAACAAAACCTAAGAAAAATTTTTAACATGAATAAAAACCAAAGCACTCACATCGGGAGAGAACTAATGAATTGTTTGTACTATATTTTGTTTTTTTATTAAAGTACATAATAGAATAAACTCCATAGTTTTCCACAATTTGGAAATATCACTACCATATATTGCCCATACAACTCGGATAGCCCGTTCTTTCACATTCTTCATTACTACTACGATTCGAAAAGCGACGAACAAACGAGAATGGATTGTAATTTCTAGAGATTTTATGTATAAAACGATTATCTTTCAAACGAGACCACACTCATTAAAATACCATTCAACCCGTTAAAGATTCTCTCATAAAGAAGAATATTTGCATATAAAATACATCCCATCCACATGAGAAAATTTAAATGTCCTAGAATTGTCATAGAATGAAAGTAATTAAATTTTATCTTTCTCTTACAGGGACTATGGTTGGAATGAAGCGGATGTTCTCCAAGTCATTATATCGCTACAAAATCGAGGCCTTATCAAGTCGATGCAATATAATTCCTACACAAGGATTCATCATGAAGACAAGGATATTAAGGTAAGTTACGTACGGATTATGAAAAACAACGATCTGTAGCTTGCGCAGCGAAATATAGCCTAACTGTTTTCTTGAATTCCTTGCCTGATTTTGAATGTGCATACGTAACGAAGAGACAAATTAATGTTTACCCACGTCTGGCAGGCACGTGATACCATTGTTGATATTTGTTCGCAGAGAAACACGGAAGTGACATGGAGCAGACGATAGGATGACTTTTGCTCCTATGAACCATTCTTACATATGGCTGACTGTAAATATGTATGGTGGAATTTTACATAAAGCATTTGCAAGTTGATTTTAAGTGGAATAGCTGTAGTGTTGGTATTGAGTTCTGAAACAAAGGTGTCCTTTGCATGGAAATCGTTTTGTAGATGAAAGATTGCAGAAGCTCTTACAATTTTCATTGTGTAAGAAATGATGCAAACTTCGAGTGAAAAGAGAGAATTTATTCACTTGTTTCCATACAAATTTATGCAAGATCTTTTGTATGGAGCGCCAACATCAGTAAACATTTTGTTTGCTTAGAAATTTTCATATTTTAGAATAATTTATGCCCGTACTTTAAAGAAAAAATAGAGCGATGGTATTCATTGCTAAACTGAGCGCCACATTAGCGTTTTTCTATTAGACTACGTCATTTTACTCTTCCATATTTAGACCCGTCTCAAATCGCTGCTGAGCTCACCTAAAACATTTTAAAACACCGCGTGTTAAAATGTATAATCGCCTATGCAAAAACTGCTTGGTGGTTCTTGCAATTTTTGCATCTGCTAACTTGTACGTACATGCATGCATGCAATGTGTACACAACACATTGCATATTAGTGGATTTCACTTAACACGTAGGCTAGTAGAACATACTTACAAAAGGTAAACCAATAACGCCAATCTCGAAAGACACTTTCATCACTCTTGAATCCACATTGATTTTTCACTTTTTATGCAACAGTTCGTCTAATTGGCTCAATTGGCACTTGATGACATTCCGTTCAGTCCTACGTATTTCTTCGAGTAGCTTAGTATAGTTCCAGTTAGTAGGTCGTTCGAAACAACTAGAATGATTCCTGAAAAACTCGAAGCTCCTTCGCTATTTTCTAGACTTGCGGCCTTGCTGCATTCGTTCTTGTTCGCCATGGCACAATTCTTTTTTTATTTGATATTTTGGAAGAAACTGGTTAGTGTTTGTCCTGTGTTCAAATTTGAAATTAATTCAAGTGCTCAACCGTATAATAAAGACTGGTCTAACTTTCAGGTGGTTCAGCAGATGCCGACAATTGCATCCAACAAACAACCAACAATTGCTATCATAACCGCACAATATTGTGAAAAAGTGGCAGTAGATGCAATGCTTGAAAACAAGGAAACGTTTGTTCGCTACACAACAGTTGGTAAGTAGAATTTATTTTCCTAGAATTTCATCCGGAACTACTAACCAAACAAAATACGCTATTAAAATGTAGTTGAAAATTTAGTAGTTCCACACCAGAGGGTAGCGTCTGACGGACAAAGTACAATGTTCTCGTTATGATATCTCCCTTCGCCAACTTTCAATGAATAACTAACCTAAGCATCTATGTTTCTTTTTTCCAAATTTTGCCCCCGTAATTTTTTTTCGAGAAGACCCTGATTCAAGGCAAAGTACCCTGACTCTGAATCGAAAATCGCCTGAAAAATCTCTAAACGGATTAGACAGAACTTGGCATAGGAAACGACGATTCGGTAAGAAAAATCGAATGGATTGTGACGAATTCAATCGTTAATCACAAAAACTAAATCGATTTTGTATGAACTGTTATCAAACAAAAACAATATTTCAATTTGTGTTTGTGTATTACACCTTGTATTTGTTTATGTGTCGCATTTTTGGTTGTTTTCGATTGTTTTATTCCACTGAATTATAAATAAGATTTAATGTTTGTAAAAAAATATTGTTGTCTAAATTTGCTTGGAAAAAAATTAGATTCCGGCGACGGATCAACGTTTTAAAAAGATTAAAGTGCTAATAAATCCTGAATGAATGAGTCCAATTAATGGTGTGAGTGTCCTAAACGTGTGATCAAACCATTCCTCCACGTTAAAATCCGCTTTGTTTGAATTTTTCAATATTCAACGTAAAGACATTTCATCGAAAACCCAGCGCTTCCTTCATTGGGCCATACAGGCTTCGCTGTTTGCATTTAGCTTAAATGTATTCATATATAAACTAAACTTTTCACAAAAGTTTTAATATAGTAGTGCAATTAGAGGAAAAGCAGCACACTTTTTCTATAAATTACTACATGTCATGTAAAGTGTGGCAGACAATGCCTGGATTACACATACAGACTTAGAGGTTGGCAAAAATAGCTTGATTCTTATAATGACATTGCGCCATCTCAGATTTAGTTACGAGAAAAGAGCGCAGTCTATAAATGGCGCTTTTTCTTTTGTGATAGATAATTATATCAAAATTTTTGAAATTTGAATGCGATAATACTAACAAACAACTCCCAAAAACTTTAACGAACCCTATACCAAATTGAAATTAATTTTTGTACAAAACTTAAGAATTAAGACAATTATTCGTTGACCCAAAAGTCACAGAAATTTAAATATTTAGAGCAACTTTCGTACATCCGAAGACCAATGTTGCCAGCCAGAGAAGAAAAAATGCCCTACATTTCGGTAAAAATTTCCTTAAATTTCCCTATACCTTTGTGCGATATTTGTATCTGAGTAGCTTCTTGTGTGCGGGGTCCGTAGTTCGAATCCAGGCTCGGACGAGGGTTCGCACACCAAGCTTTGAGTTCACCTAGCTCTGAATTAAACATGGGTAAAGTGAGTCGTGGAAGTAATCACTCCATACTAGTATTCATATTGATTAAAAATTTGTGATTAAGCTCTCTACTAGTGATGGGAAATTTCGTTACTTTTGAGTAATGATAACGAATCATTACTTTCAATCGTAGTAATCATTACTTTTATATCGTTACTCATTACTATTACTACTATCTGCGAGGACAGCTCAAAAAAAATGTTTACCCTTACGACAACAACGGAAAATATGTAGCATATATGAGCATGACATTCTTAAAAGATTCAAAAAAGATTAATTAGTAAGAAAACAGTTTTATTTTTAAGAATATAAATAAATTGCTCTTGACAAATACCAATAGAGAAGGAACTTTATACCAAGCTTAATGAAAATTTAAAAATTTTTTATTCGAAATTAAAATAAACCATCATCCGCAAATTTTTTGGTCTTCGTCTACTTCGCCAGTCCGATATTATGTGGCCTGTTTTTGGAAATATTCTCTCACATAGAAGTTGCTGGTACTCCTAAATATTTTTTCGCGAACTTTCCTAATCTTGGATAAGTTTGTGACCTTGTTTTCCACTATTTAAGAGGATTTTGATTCCTCCGATTGTTGGGCTCTTCACTGAATTGTCATATTTAAATGAGGGTCTTCCGAATGTTGGGGTTGATCTGGCACATGCAACTATTGTTTCTAATACCGACCACAATCTAATCTAATCATCAGGTGTAGTTGTTGTGCTTGGGATTGAACTGGCTGTAGATTCTTCAGTCCCAAGATCATTACTTGAAGTTTGAATGACATCAACTGAAGCTTGCATGTTAGTTTGTTCAGCTTCTTCCTTCATTTCGTCCTTCTCTTTCACTACAGTCAAAGCTGATTCATCGCCGAACTCATACTTTTTGAAACGCGGGTTTAAGTATGTTGCTTTGGTAAAATGGGACCAACTAACCCTGTTGTCATCTTTATGACTTTTCATGGATACCAAACTTTTCCTGAATAATCTTAAACAGTCGATTCTCCACTTCACCTCACTGAAGCAAGAAGTTTGCGGAAAATTTTATTAAGAAGTGTTACAAAAAATGTTTCGCTTATTAAACATGCACCCACTAGGGGGCCAACCTCCTCGGTAAGGCTGGACATGAGTCCAGGGGCATCTTACCTCCCGCGGTCTCGTAAATTTTACAACCCCGGTGGGGTTGGAGATACCCTCGTGGCAACCTGCAGTCACGAGGATGGCCTCAGCACAGCCAGAGAAGCCAACTGACGACCCAAAAAGGATCTCGACCTGTTAATCCTTAGCAATTTAAGTGCTACTTTCAGTTTTCCCGGACGGTTTTCCGGCGGATTTTATTTTGCCGTATCTTCGAAACTAGGCCGCTTTTTCCCAGACTTGTATGAAAAATTTGCCCGAAACAACTGAGAAAGGTTCCCGAATTTACCCTAGACAAAAAAAAAGATTTTGGAAAAAATTGACGTTTTTGCCCAATTTCATCCTATCGACTTTTTTCGCCCTTAAAATATTACTATTGTACTCCCCGATCACTTTCAATCATCGAAAGCGCCGCAAAGGCATTTTTTGCCAAACTATGGTCAAAAAACCCCTTACTCCCCTACAAAACTGAAATTTTTGTATCACAGCAATAGGTCTTGGCCCGTTATGTCCCAAACCACTCTAACCCAAAATTAGCCGATTTCAGCTACTTTTGCCGTATCTTCGAAACGTGGCCGCTTTTTCCTGACTTGCATGAAAATGTCGCCCGAAACAACTCAGAGAGATCCCCGAATTCATGCTAGACCAAAAAATAGATTTTAGAAAATATGGACGTTTCTGCACAATTTTCCCTATCAACATTTTTTCACCCTTAAAATATTACTATTGTGCTCCCCGACCACTTTCAATCATCGAAAGCGCCATAACGGCAGTTTTTGCCAAACTATGGCCAAAAAACCCCTCACTCCCCTACAAAACCGAAATTTTTGTATCACAGCAATAGGTCTTGGCCCGTTATGTCCCAAACCACTCTAACCCAAAATTGGCCGATTTGGTCCGATTTCAGCTACTTTTACCCTAAAAACTTTTTGAATATTTGAATAAAATACTTCCAAGTACGAAAATACTCGACAGTACGAAAATACTCGATACAAAAATACGCGATACGAAAACACTTGCAAGTACGAAAAACTCGTGATAACGAATTCAAAAGCCATCAAACATCCAGCAATCGGCAAAAAAACTCATCTCATTCCTTACTTTGTGAATCGATCACGAATTCAAAAGTAACGAAATGGTAGCATTCATTATCGTTACTCATTTCATTCCTTACTTTCAATCACGAATTCACAAGTAACGATATGGTCAGAATTCATTATCGTTACTCGTTACTCGTTACTCATTTCATTCCTTACTTTCGATCACGAATTCACAAGTAACGATATGGTCAGAATTCATTATCGTTACTCGTTACTCGTTACTCATTTCATTCCTTACTTTCGATCACGAATTCAAAAGTAATGAAATGGTCAGAATTCATTATCGTTACTCGTTACTCGTTACTCATATCATTCCTCAAAGGAACGAAAAGTAACCATTACTTTGCACACGTAGAGAGTAGAGACCGGTCTCTAGATCACCCCAAGCTTGGATATCATTGCTGCCCGTTGACTCGGTAACGAAATGCATTTTGTGTGTCGTTTGGCCTTAGAACGACGAAGGAACGATTGTGAGAAAAGTAATGGTTACTTTCGTTTTCCGGTAATGATTACTTTTCGTTACTTTGAGTAACCATTACTTTTAAGTCGTTCATTACTTTTTGAACACCACTACTCTCTACCATGTTTAACACCCAGGTCCGTACGAAGGTTGTCGTGGAATTACTTTACTTTTCATTTGTATTCACTTATAATATACCTACTATCTAGAGAATTATATAAACTAATTCTTTTCTCAGTTTAGCGGACCTTGCTTAAACGCAATCATTGGGGTCCAAGCCGAAATCTGAATATCTCCGTATTCTAAAATGTATAAACACTAATCTGAAAATTGGGACTTCCAGCATATTTAATCAATGTGTTGTATATGCAAATGCTACGAAAAAAAAGAATTCCCTAGATTTTCCAGGTAGATGTGAAAAGCACCTAGATCTAGAGGAAAATTCCCTTTATTGGCATATCTGCCAACGACTACATTCGATGCGCTGAGCGCAGTTTGCTGTTTGATTGTAATCTTCTCTGCATCTTATGCCGAGAATACACTCTTGCCAAGGCATGCCAAGCCGAGAGTGTGGATGATTTCGTCATGTCGTCCAAGAGTGTAGATAGTTTGCTTGCCGTCTCTTGCCTGTTTGATGAGCGCACCTTCTATGTTCGCCTTATTTCGGGTTCACTCAAAATTTTGTCGGGCTTAGATATCGAGTCAAAGGGAATTGAAAAAAGTACTGGTGCAGACTCCGATGATATTTACAAACCGATTTGGTTTGCAAACGAAATCATTGACAAAATACATGATTACGGAAGGGTACAAAGTGCACTGTTGGAATATTTGTAAACAAATGTTTGAACAGAGGAAATGCTACCTACTTACACCATATGAATATCTGTGCACTTGTACTTCACAATCTTGAAATCTTCTCAACGCGGACAGGACGAGTTTTATAGGGTACTGCGATAAACACGGGTTTATGGTTTAAATAAACGGTTTTTCAGTAATATTCTTCGCATGTTTTGGCAAAATATTGGTGTTCTGCCAAATGACTTGTTAAGATTCGACAAAACGTTCGGCATGTGTGTAGCCTGGGTGTTACGAAAACGTTTGTTTCATTTTCAGAATCTGCAGAGTCCAAATGAGAAATAAGAAATTAATCTTCAACGTCGGTGGAATTATTAGCGTATTTCTTCCTGTTAACTGGCATCCGTTTGTTTTCAATTCATTTTAAGCACTCCACAATTTTTCGTTACCTATCAACTCGCAAGTTGACACTGCAGCAAGAGCAACTCGCCCTGGCGATATTTGGTCCAATGTTTTTACGGGACTATGTTGTAGGTTAGGCCAAATTGAACAACTTGTTAGTAATGAGGAAAATATATCTTAACTTTTAACTGAATAGTCTTTTGTGGAGACGTTTTTCGGTGGATGTTGATGATAGTGTGATTTTCATATTGTTTTCATTTCTGCTAAGTAGTCATAGTGAGGAATAATAGAAGCATCAAAAAGGACGATACCTGTAGCTTTGAAAGATGACCCTACATTTGTTATTCTTGTAGATTTGTTTTCCATTTTCTCGCCCAAGTCATAGTCCAATCTAAGGTCTAACAATGTGCCATCTAAAAAAAATTACGAAGGTCGTTCGTAAAATAAGGTTGTCAATGGTTTTAAAAATAGACAGCATTATGTATTTTTTTCAGCTTTAAACTTACGCTTTTTCTACACAATCTCCGTGTTTATCCAAGCATTTTTGCATACGATGATCCAACTTGTTTTGTATACTACCCAAGTTATAAAATTCTGCCGCCAACCCTTTGAGAAATCGAGTAACCTTCATCGTCGGTGTTTAAGCGCATTCCACCCAAGCATTCCTTTAATTTCAGGAATAAGTGGTAATCACTTGGGGTTAGGTCAGGGCTATGACAGTCCAGTCGAAATCTGTCAGCGATTCCCGCATTTGTGCAGAGACGTGAGGTCGAGTGTTATCATGGAGTAGCCTCACACCGTTGGAAAGTCTTCGTCTCCGGCGGTTTTGAATCACCCGTCTGGGGTTTCTTAGTGTGTCAGAATATCCGTCAGAGTTTATTGTTGTTTCAGGAGGTATAAAGTCGACTAACAACAGCTTTTTCCGGTCCCAAAAGACGGTTACCATGACTGCCAGCAGACTGAATTTGTTTAAACTTTTTTGGCTTCGGCGAAGTTGAGCGACGCCATTCGAGCGATTGCTTTTTGGTTTCGGGAGTGAAATGATACGCCAACGTTGCGTCGGCTTTATGACAGTGAACGAAAAAATACCGTACCTTAAGCGTACTGTACGCGAAAAGTACACATACCCTACCTCAGCCTATAATGTTTGTGTACATGTACACAACCGATATACCGAACGAAACAGACACGACGCAAATGTACGCTACGATTGAATACTGTACTGTACAAAGTACACAAACCTTATCCTCTAAAATACGGAATGTGTACTCGTACACAACCCGTACACAAACGATATACACTAAACGTACCGTACGTTTAGTGTACTTTTGCGCTTCATTTACATGAAAAGAAAAAACACTTTTAAAGTGAAAGCACTGAGTCAAAAATATTGAACTTCACAGGAGAGCATAATCAATTCATTTCGGCTACGGCATTATCACTTTTATCTGTAATTTTTTCTCAGTTCATATAAATGAACCGCAAAAGTACACTAAACGTACAGTACGTTTAGTGTACACCGTTTGTGTACGGGTTGTGTAGGTGTACACATTCCGTATTGTAGAGGATAAGGTTTGTGTACTTTGTACAGTACAGTATTCAATCGTAGCGTACATTTGCGTCGTGTCTGTTTCGTTCGGTATATCGGTTGTGTACATGTACACAAACATTATAGGCTGAGGTAGGGTATGTGTACTTTTTGTAGTGAATGTGTTTGCGTACGGGCGTCAAAAATGTACGGTACAGTACACTAAGGTACGGTACCATAACGTTTTTTTTCGTTCACTGCTTTATGGTTTTCTTGTGAGGCTTCCCGGTACCCACCGCGCACACGCCTTGTGATAGGCGCGTGAAACCGCGTGAATTGTAATGCTGGAAATCTCATAAACTCGAACAGCAAATTCGCTAAAGGTGGTCCTCCGATCTTCAAGCAGTATGCCCTCGACTTTTTCAACAATTCCATCTACAGCTGACGGCCTTCCGCTCTGCTGTTTATCGTAAATTTCCGTGTGACTTTCACTGAATTCTCTACAACACTTACGAGCATGTTGAACAGCTATGCACTTTTCTCCATAAACTTCAGTTAACGACAAAGAATGTCTAGAGGTGAAACCTTTTTGCACTTAAAAAACGTATCACAGCGCGGATTTCGCATATCGCAATAACGGCAATGGGGAGCTTAATTTCGTATGGCTACTAGGCCGACACTGCGCGGCGTAGCGAGACGAACGTAGCGAGGTGCAGAGGGGGAGAGCTGCGTGCGCCAGTGCTACCGGATTCTGTCTAACACATCTCACTTTCAAACTACTAGTTTGGGAACCTTATTATACGATCGAACCTCGTATTTGTCGAAAGGCTGCAAAAACTGAACACCGCAAAAGAAGAAACCTGCTAAATAATAAAATTTTATTTTCGGCTTCATATACGAGCATTTTCACGTCACTGCAAAGCAAAGCATATGAAGAATGAAAAATGAAAAAAAAATAAGCTCTAAACTCCAAAAGTACTGAAGTTATATGCAATAGTATTCTTTTAATTCTATGTTTGAATCTTGAATAGGAAGTTGCATTTCCTGTTGCCATCGCTATTTTTCTTCAAAAAAATATCCATCGATTGAAAGCTTGCCTTAAGAGATTGCATCTTAAAAATATGCTCTATATTTGATTCTTCTGCAAATTTAAAAGCCATAGGGCGTGCGATAGAACGTGAAGGTACAAGGCCTTTCTTGTGTATATTTATTAAATATGCAATTTTTTTACTCTCCAGGTCCTGATAGAGATGAAGGTTCTAAGTTTTTTTGACTGAAGGTCCCTATTTTTCATTAGGCCGTAAAATACCCTCAAATCATACAGTACCCTCGGAAATGCTCAATTGACGACCTGCTTTACCTTTGTTGCTTGATTTTTTCATCAGTTGTTAATCTAAGGAAACCCATTTCAAATGAGCAGAAGCTAAAAATTTCCATCTTAGTCACTGATTATTTCAATGTCAACTCAACCTGGCTCAAATGCAGCCGTCGCTTACAGAGTAGTGTATTTAAACCGTTATTTCTTGGAATATACAAATTTATTTTCCACCATATCTACCGGCTCATGAACGAACAGTATAAGATGACGATAATTGAGGTAAAAAATTGATTTATCATGGTCCTATAATATCATTGTTGAAACCGACAAATTTGGGTCATTTGTAGACGTCCAGAGTTCCTGTGACGTAAAAAAGGAGTGTTGACGTGATATGTCGTTATTTTATATTGTTCGTTCATGCCTTCGACTTTTTTTTCTATGTATGTATGAACGCAGTGCTGCATTTAACTAATTCTAACACATATCTTATTATGTAAAATGTATAGGATAAAATCTTGATTGCCGGCGGTAATCATCGGCCCGCTAAAACTTTGGCTATCAAACCTGCTTCATCGAAATCTCGGTTGTTTTTGGAGAGTTCGTTTTACAGGATGGCAGCGAGGTTAAATAGGAACATAGCAAGAGCTTAAGACAGACCATTCTAAATGCTGTTTGCCAAAATTTTTAAATATTTTGTATCGCATTTATTGGTCCTCTGTTTCCGTAGACTGTGTTATAATGAAACTCATGAAATAGACGTGTATGCCGGAATGAGATAAAAAGTGTCGTTGTACTAAGTATGTGCCTGGATAGTAAACTTTGGAATTCGTAAGCTGTTTTTCGAATTGCTTTTAGACTGGTCTAGTATATCGCTATCAATTGCAAAAAAAAAACAGGATTTTAGACGATGCAGTCATACTTGAGTAAAGATAAGTGCCAAGGTTTCTTTTTTTCTATTCTTGAATTCCTTCACGGGTTTCTTTAAATATCCTAGCTGCTTCCTAGTCATAGATAAGATCGTATAGCTCTGTAAGCTAAAACGACGCGTTTTTATTTAACCCGACATCAAGATATGTATATTCTTTGGCGTAGTGCTGTGGAGATGATAATTTAAAGTCAAACTATTGGTCTTGCAGGAAAAAGTTGAGTTTGTTTTGATCACCTGTTTGTTTGGTGGACACCAGTTTTGGTTGAACGAAAATTGAGTTTCATTGCGTTTGAATATGGTGGTAAATTTTTAGATCGTTCGTATAAAAGAGATGCAAAATGTCAGATAAACTCCTCGAGAGATCCGAAACAAAGATACTAAACAGTTGAGGTACTAGGTGGTTGCCCTGATATACGGCAATATTTGTTTAAAAAGCCCTGAAATTACATTCGTTGAATTTGATTTCACGGTTGCTTTTTTAACAGAGCTCTAAGAATACAGATTTTGGTAATTTGATGCTTAAAATATCAGGATCAACACGGCCATATACTTTACTGAAGTCAGTTTCAACGATATCTATTTGATACTATTGCTCTAAATGACAGAAGGAGAAGATATTCGAGATGATGGTCCTGTGACTCCCCGTAATTGAACTGTTTTTTCTAAAACTACGTTTTTGTTTGTTGATGAGAGGTTTTATTGCAGTTGGTAGACGAATATTTCAAACAGTTATCTGTTAATATATGATTTTTAAAGATAAGCTAGTGGTGCATAATTATCTGTATAATTTTCAATTGGACGTTTTGCACCAGTATTAAAAATCGTGGCCTCGTGAGAATGATGTCCGTGATAGAAGAAAATTGAAGGACATTTTGCATAAAAGTAGTTAACTAAAAAAAAATATGGAGCGGCAAAAAACCGATTCCGCTCAAAGAAATAAAAAGCCAAGAGGAAGTAGGTGAGGTCCCGGACCATTTTTCGCATCAAGTTCTCTTAGGTTTTCTGTAATGTCCTCTTAGTATCAATAGTATCAACGAGTTGGGGTGCCTAGAAAATTAAATTGTTGAATGAGTTTGTAAGGGAACTAAACATCTCATGTGGTCAATGAACAAGCTACAGATTTCTTGAGAATTTGAAAAAACCGGATATATCCTGTCCATTGACGCAGGATAGCTTGAAGTCTTTTGTTTCATGTTTACGATACCAAAGATTTTTTCAGGATCGTGAATTCTGTTTTCATTGATTATATTAAAGTCGGTGGCATGTGCTTCACGGAATCTTCTTATAAATGTCTACGCTGTTTCCTTGTTTCTTTCGTTCGAGTTCGTTTTTTACTATCAAATACATTATGTTTCTTTGATTTCATAAATGCATATAACCTCTGTCAAACCATGGCTTAAGAAACCTTCCTTTTCTTGGAATTGTTTGTCAACCGAATCAAAGATCAGATAGTAGAATAAGGATACAGCATCGTCCAGTTCTAAATTTAAAAGAGAATTGGTCCAGTCTAAGCTGCTAAGATGATTCACAATACTCTCATATTCGGTATTTGCGAAATTGCAAAAAAATGAAGCAATTTCGTGGCTGTAGTATTGGAAAATAAATAGTCTGCGCCAACAATTAGATGTGCCACTATGCCAGTTATGAGGGTGAAAATGAGATGTAGCCAATTAACGTTTTGGTCAGGGGTTGAGGCTATTAGTTGAATATCATTGTAATGATATATACTTACTTAAATTACTGAGGAGAATTACTTAACTGAAAAATGATTATTGTTATTTATATCAGCTGTGTATTTTAAATTTTAAATTCAGTCGATTGAAATCACCACATATTCTTATATTGATTAAATTTATGAAAATTATTTCCAATTTCCGTGTCAAAGTCTGTTCATTTCAAACAACCATTGCATCGCTTGATAACTTCATCTTCAACTTTTTCATTATGCATGTAACATTCAGTATCCAATCTAAAATCTTGTTATGAATATCTTTTTTTGGGTATAAAGATAGCATCAGCATGCGCTTGTCGTCAAATTAACTCATTTCCTCTAGACAGAGGGGTTTTTATGTTCATTTGTGTCGTAATCATGCGTTGTAACTTCATAGTACATACTTCATCACTTCACATTTTGAAGCATGTTTTTCGCACCTATTCACTATCCAGCAATTCATTTTGACGGTTATTCGACGTTTTTAATTGGATTGAACAATCGTCTTTCATTTAATATTTTCGGATATCAAGGTATTGCACTATTTTATTACCTTTTGGTTGGGACTTTCATTTAGTTTAGTTCATTATACTTTGTAAAAAAAAAAAACCCACAGCTTGCGGTGATAAGAATATGTAATTTAATTGATATTATAAATTAATAAAATATTTTCATTTACTGCAATTCAGGTGAATCGAACGTGTATACATTGGGCAACATTGGAGCGCATCGAATTGTAACAACAAAACTGCCTTCAGTTGGAAGTACTCGTGAAGCTATGACAGCTGCAGGCAACACAACAACTCGACTTTTAGGAACTTTCCAAAAAGTCGATTACGTGTTTATCGTAGGTGTTGCCGGAGGTATTCCTCACTACACTGACTATAAGAGGCACGTACGATTGGGCGATGTGGTTATATCGAGTAGCGAAAAGCAAAGAAACATCCTCAATGGGTAAGGCTTCTCGAGAAATATTAAACTTCATATTTAAAACCCTTAAATTAAAATGTCTAATGCTATTTTAACATTCCAGCAACGCCAAGAACAATAAATACATGTACGTTTATTCAAATGGCGACGAGGCCAAAACCTACTATCCAAAGAATGATGAGCTACAAGCTCTAGCTGAAAGTTTACAGGCTGACCGCCAAGGCAAAAAACCTTGGGAACAATATCTCAAAGAAGGCCTGCTCAACTTGCAGAATAGAACTGAAAGTGCATTCGATCGCCCTGCGCCAAATACTGACAAATTGTACATGAATATCGGCAACAATGAAGTTATTGAGGTCGCTCATCCACAGGCTGTAGATGTCGTAGATGGTGTGCCTTCAACTCGGCTGCATTTAGGACCCATTGGCTCTGGACGGGACCTAATACGATCGGACAACCTGCGGACTGAATTCGCAAAGAAACACGGACTTCTGGCTACCGATGTCGAAATGAGCTCCGTTTTGGACAGTGTGGTTGGAAACTGCAGGGACAGTTTTATTCTTGTCAAAGGTACTATAATTCATCATTTTTGACTAAATATTACTTATTTCAATATTCTGTCTTTTTTCTAGGCATATCCGATTACAAAGATGGCACGACCACCAGAAAATGGCAAAACTTTGCATCGCTTGCCGCTGCTGCCGTCATGAAGAGCCTAATATGTGCAATGGACGCACCAACAAATGTATAAGACTCTAAAATATGATATACTATATCCTGTAATAGCCTAAGACATTTTATAACATTATTGCTAAGTAGGATTCATAAGAAATCGATCTTCTAGATTGATGATGATAAATAATTTGAACATTTTGCACTTGCAATCATTAGAATGTATATCTTATCAATTATGACGAAATACGTATGGAAAAAAATGAAATTTGAGTCCTCTGATTATGCAATTATATACATATTTATTGATAGAATTAGAGAAATGCACTTGACTGGTGCCAGATGCAATCAAAATTTAATTAATATAATATCTACGATTTTTTTATATATTAACAACAATGTTAACCGTATCATTTAGTGTTTTCTGTACATATGATTTTCAATATAGAATGTTTTTATTATTTATATGAATATTGAAATAGAATAAATAACTTGAGAGAAAACAAACGACAGAGTATTTTGTTTAAACTATTCCAAGGACCATTCTATGGCTTTCAGAGTTCATCGTTATAGCACTACAGCTCCTCTAGGACTTTGGCTTCTTATAGAAAATGCTTGAATTGTCTTGGTCCAGCGATCGCATCCTTTATTTCGTTTGCTGAAATGTTTTCGTTGGTTCAATCCTATCCTAGGCCTTTCTTGAAGCTCCGCAATTTTGCAGAGGATGGATTGTGGATCCATCTTTCAAACCCCCAAGCTTGAAGGGTCGAACACTTTACCACTCCGTTTCTTTCTCTTTGACCGGAATTTAATATCATGTGGATATCGTTACTAGCTCTCCGATCAAGAATAACAGCACCGCCGCGTGAAGGCGAGTAGACAGCGCGAAGAGGGGAATTGTGAGTCATTTCAAATGATCGGATCGACGATTTCCCAGATCGTTCGCACGTTCAGGGTAATTAGAAAAGCAATAATGGACCTAGACATCGTTGTTCGAAGAAGAGAAAACACTCTTTCGTATTTGATGGGACCAAATTTCAGGCCAAATCTTCTTTGCAGACTTGCAAATTCCCGTTAGAATATCAACAGAAGAAGTCTCAAAAATGTTCCCGGAAACCTTTGATTCTAAAAATTAAAGCGCAGGTCGAGTGTATTTAAGTCGATTTTCAAAGTTACATGGATCAAAACCAACACTGACGTAGAAAAACGACAGACACATGTAGGCTCAAAAGAGACCTAAAACGAGAGACCTGATGAACCTAAAACGAACTTTTCAAGAATCGATTCGTAAAACAACTTAATACTCAATGAAAAATTATAATTGCATTGCTATAACCATTTTTTTTAAAAAGAAGTATCAATCAAACGATCAAATTACATATGATCAAGACATGGTCACTTCTCTCGACAGATCGCTCCGCAAGTATGACCTAGTACAATAGTATGACCTCGATCTTACCACTCAAAGATAAGACACATGTTAGTAACCAACAGAAGCTACATAAAGAGACAAGGATGACCTTTTTTATTCGAAAATAGTATTTTTTCATAATCTATTATGAATGATATAGATAATTTTTAGTGATTTATTAATCATTTACACATCACAGTTGTTTCATTTGCAAAATAATTGTCATACTTCGGCCGTCCAAAATCTGTGCGAATTGTCGCAGTTCAATTTCATCTACGATAAAAATTACAGCTTCAGGCAGCTTCTATAGGTTTCTAAACTTTTTTCATTTTTACGAATTGAAAATATTTTTTTCAAAAATAGTTTACATTTTATATATGTATATTACGTATGATTGATTTGAATACTATGTTTTTCGTGAGCATGGAGAACATTGTATATCAGTTTAAGCTTCGCATTATAAACAAACCAAGCGGCCGCACGAAAAAGCAGCTTTTATTCTGCAAGAGAAGAAAAAATCTTCACAAAATATTGAGCGCCCAATGTGGGTCTTGAAACAAAATAAGTGTATCAGCTTGGATATAATAATTATTGAGATCAACGAAAACTGGCTGATTGAGAAACTCGAAAGACTATACCGAAAAACCAATGTTCATTAAATCGATCGTTTAAAAGAAACATAAAACAACTCTTTTACAAGGAATTATTGTTTGATCTTGACAGGATACGATTTTTTGTGAACTAAGGAGAGCGGAAAAAATTGCCACGATGATGAACTAACTATGAAGAAAAATTTCGAAATTCAAATAGATTTACTTTGAAAATATAGAAAGTGCCGTAGATATAAAAAAAATGGGGAAAAGGTGGACATAAAATAATTCAAACACAACTTCTTAACGAGTAGAGTCATATTTCAAAATAATGATCACACTAATAATCAATGCACAGAAAAGTATAGACATGTCTTTGGATTTTATTTTCTTACTTGGATTTTATTTTGCGACTGGAAAAGTAATCCATTTTTATCAAATGCCTTTATTTCAAACAGCCGAGCCATCAGATGGATAGGGGGAATAGCAAATGTAGCGTATGAATAAATGCATGTGCCGTAGCTATTTTGGCTGATGGAAGTCTGAACTTAGCGTACTCGCAGTAGTTGGCGAATATTGCAGACTAGCCTCTTCCAAACTGTCAAATAAGGTTGGCGAGAGGCCGGTTATCTCTCCCGTGAAATGCCTTCCAAAACGCTTATCCCGAATTCATCAACAAGCCTCGCAACAGGATTGATACCACAACGACGACCACGCAAACGAAAACGTCTACAAGATTTGAAAATTTTCTCATGGAGCGTTAGTCCGCTCTATAGAGCTCAAACTGCTCAGCAGCTTAGCCAATGCTCTGTCGCAGTATAAGGATGAAATAACAGCAATACAAGAGATCAAATGGACAGGAAATGGTGTTTTCCAAAGCACAATGTCTTGCAAAACATTCGGAGTAGGCTTCAGCGCCAGCCTAAAAAATGAAGTATACCATCATCGGCTTTAACACTATCATATAAGTAGACTATGTTACAAACATTAGCCAAATAAACTTTTAATAAGGAATCTGCTGACGATAAAAAAGAATCATATTATGAACGGTCGAGCGGGCCTTCAATGTTTGCCCAAGGTATTAAGTAAAAATCATGCTTCGAGATTTTAACGGCCGAAATAAGTCGGTATTCAGGCACTACGCAGGCACCCATTAATCAAATGAGAACACTATTGACAATGAACTCCGAGTCATAGAGCTAGCAGCATTGAAGAACTTGGTCGTTCCGAGTACCAGGTTACCACGGTAAGAATACCCACAAGGCCACCTGGACCTATCACCTGATAGAGTCACTCGTAACCAGATAGACCACGTGTTGATAGATCGCCACCACTACTCGAGCCTGATGACGGTATGAACTTATCAAGGTACCAACTAAGGTTCTCCGAGCGCGAATTGCTTAGCATAGAATCATCGCATTCGCGAATCGGGCTTGAATCACCATGAATGCCTTAAGCATTGAGAATACCAGTAACACCTTTGCTATTGCGTTAGGACTCACCTTCGAAATGCTCAATGAAGAGAGAGTAAGTCCTGGGCCAGAATGCCCGGCATAGATAAGAAGTGGACACGCCCTAACAATACTGTCATTAGTACTGCTGACGCCATCTACTGCTGAAGCAAAGATCGCAGCGACTGGTTTGTTGATGAATCCAAACTAGCGACTGAATTTTAGAATGTTGCATACCGGGCAATGCAGCAATCTCATAGAACGCAAGCACTTGAGGAGGCTAATAAAGAGCTCAGAAAAACAGAGAAGAAACTTTACAGATAGGAGAAATCAGCCTTGGAAAAGACCTGATCTGTGAAATAGAAAGACCTAGAGAGTGAGGTCCGTACCAGGCACAAAACCTGTACCAAACATTTGGAAACATGACGCAGTACCATGTATAAAATATGCCCCTGACATAAGAAAGAAGGTGTGCAACAACTATAGGGGTATAATATTGCTACTACATTGTTACATTGATACTCCCCTCTATTCTGCAAAAGCGGAGAGCCCCTCACGCTAAAGCCATCATCGGATAATATCAATGGGACTACATTCCAGGCAAATTGATCAGATCTTGACTCTGGCTGGAATTCAATATTCTACTGTACCATTTATTTATAGACTTTAAGGCCGCATATGATAGTATAGCCAAGATAGAACCGTCTAAAGCAATGAGATGATTCAGCATCCCAAACAAACTGACACAATTATGTAGGCTGACCATGACCAATTTATTACTATAGGCATGGTCAGCCTACACAATCGTGAGCAAATCTTAACTCAGTAACCACGAGTAAAAATAGCCAATTTACTATCCAGACCGTTCAACATCTCCACTGGGCTCTGACAAGGGGATGGTCTGGCCTACATCCTCTTCAGCCTGGCGTTGGAGAAAACAATTCGAGACTCTGGCACGTCAACGAAAGGAACTACCGTTATGAAGTCCAGCCAGATACTGGCTTATGCAGATGAGCACGGTGACGATACGACACTTTTCGGTTCAGGGCAACACTCTCTTTGACCGCTTCAACCAATTCATTAGAACGTCTGGGTCGTTGATAAACGGCATGTTAACGATCTCCCACTGTCCCGTGCTCAACAAAATTCGACACCAAACGGCGAATAGTGCTGTCAGAAGTGCCTGTTGGCCACGATATTTTCGATGCTATGCACGTTGAGTTAATATTTTCGGTACGTTGTTTTTGACGTTTCAAAAACATGTTTAATCAAATCAATCGGTTGTCAAGGTTGTTCAATGTTTACATAACGAAATAAAAGATGGCGCACCCTGTATGTTCTGCTAGATCAGGTTTATTGAATGTTGTCGACTAAAACTTCGTCTGAACTAAAAAAACATGTAATAAATAAAAAACAAAACTCTAGCGCTTTTGAACCGCTAGAAATACTAATGTTCGATGAACAGTAGAAGAATCGTGCAGATTTTGAGTGCATATTCTACCACACGTACTCCAACCTGTTTAACAATCCATTTAAACGCATGGTGTAGAAAGGATTTCAGGACTACCACTTGCATGAATTTCAAGATTTCCAAACATTGCAAAACTTTGAAAACAGCATAACATAACATAAACCAAGAAAATGCTTAGGGCTTGCAACACTTTACCAGCACTGCAACTAAAAGTCTTCCACAATTTCCTCACGTCAAAATCAAATAACTCTATCGATCCGATAATTTCGTCGAAATTATCAGGTAATTTATCCGATAATTTCGTCGAAAGTTACAGGGATAGGAAGATGTTTGGGGTCAAAAAACGAAAGATGTTTGGGACCGAAAAATTTCTAAAACTTAGAAAATTTAAACATTGATAACTTATTTTCATTGTAAATGTTTGCGATATGAATACCTAATGGAAGCATTTATTGATGCGAAAATAGCAAAGACCGCCTCGTGCTGGCAGCCCTTTGCTAGCATCAAAGCCAAAACTATATCACACTCGCCTCACATTTGAAATCAACGTACTCAGCGAATTTCGTTTTGATCCGATGACTGCATTGGAAGTTATAAGGGTACAAAGAAATTTAGGGTTACCAGTCGCAAAAGTTTTCCAATTCTCGGAAACTTAATATTTGTTATTTATTGTCACTACAAGATCATTCCCGTTTGAAAATTTTACGATAAAATCGCTTAATAAAGATATTGCAAGTAAATACAAAACCAACAATAGCTGGCAACCCTATCATGCTTATTTAACCAGACTCCTTCTAAATAATGCCTATAATAATTTCCACATATCATATGAAATTTGTTTTGATTCCATGACTGCACTGGAAGCTATACGGCAAAAAGATTTATTTTCCTGAGCGAATTTTCAAAACCCAAGACACCAAAATGACCATAACTGGCAGCACCAACCGAATTTTTCAACTAAATTTCTACCAAACACGGCTTAAAGTAAGGTTCAGCTATTGTGTCAATTTCATGAAAATTTGGTGTCTGAATCAGAGTTCATAGGGCAAAAAGTTGTTTTTTTTTCTTTATAATTTTTCAAGATGGCACCACTGGCACAGAGTTAACTGCATTTCAAAGTCGCTTCTATCAGACCTGGTCCTACTCAATACCAATTCATTCTGTGAATTTCATTTTTATCTGATAATTGAGTCATAAGTTACCGTTCTTGTCCGATGTGAAATTTCAAAAGTTTTCCTTTGGTTGTATAGGCAAAGCAAAGGATTTCTATATGAGTTGGTTTTCACTGTAAAAGATGAAAATTGTTCAGGAGAGTTGATGTTTTGAAGGTTTTCACTTTCAATGCCTGCCGTAACTGCAGAGTGGCCAGCACGTTCATAAAAAACTACACGAGTCTATGACTTAGTAATAACAATATGCCCGGAAAGTTTCATAATGATCTAATAATCTGGTCAAAAGTTATCGCAATTCAAAAATTTTCACATTTTCCTAATCTCATTTTAGGCGTCTAGCACAGGCATAGGGTAAATATTTCAAAAAAAAATTATCATATTCACATTTGGAACATGTTCAAAATTCATTCCATAAACTTTATTTTTGCGAAAGTAATTTGTTGAAAGAAAAATGGGTATATTTAAAATATCACTAAAATGGTCGCCGACGCCAAAGGGTTAAAGATTGTTAACTTTTTGTGAGATCTGGCACCATATCCTGAAAATTTCAGTTCAATCGGATGTCGCGTTCCTGAGATTTTTTCGCTGAAATTTGTTTATGATATATATATATATATATATATATATATATATATATATATATATATATATATATATATATATATATATATATATATATATATATATATATATCGATATATATAAATATATATATGGCGATTTATTATGAGGTTTGGGTTTCAGTCTCAAATAAAAGGCATAAAGTTGAATTCTATAGTCAAAAATTTATTGTGAGTCGACATGACATTTACTTATTAAATATTATCTCATTTAAACGTTAACCGCAACTACGCCGTAAATGGTCCATCCTGAGGGTCCAATTTTGGACGACGCCTTCCAGCATAATGACCGGTATCTTGCGAATGACACGAGTAATGTTGGCTTCCAAAGCGTCGATTGAAGCTGGGTTATCACTGAAGACCAAAGACTTCGTGCAACTCCAAAGAAAATAAACTAAAGGTGTGATATCACACGATCTTGGCGGCCAATTTACTGGTCCAAAACGTCAAATCAGGTTCTAACCAAAATGATTTCTCAATAAGTCCATTGTTTCTCTCGCTATATGCGAAGGAGCACCATCTATTTGAAACCAAAGTTCACCGAGGCCACAGGCTTGAATTTCAAGTAGCAAAAAATCCGTTATCATGGTGCGATAGCGGTCGCCATAGACGGTTACGTTCTGACCAGACTAATTTTGAAAGAAATATGTTTTTGATAGTTTGAAAGCAGCTGGCTATTGACATATTTGATTTTCGGACACTGTTTGAGCTGAATTCGCACAGTAAATTCAAGTACTTTAGTAATGTGCATGCGACTTTATGTCTATTTTGGACTGAGTAGATTGCCTTGTGATAACAACGTAAAGTAGAATTTTCGGGATTTAACAAATTTCTAGTCAAATATTAGGGCATTAATCCCGAGATTGAAATGGAGGTCCCGAAAATTCGGGATTAGAATTTTCGGGATTCCGAGTTAGTCTCGAGATTTTGGGATTTTAAAAAAGAACTATATTTAGGGAATTAGAACAGATATATTGACTTATTCGTACTCAATTAAAACTTTGTTTAAAATATATAGGCATGAAACCGGAAGTTAAGTTCATTATAATGTTAAATTTATGCACATATGTACATGGGTGCTAGCAAGTAAAACGTTAATCTATAATTGCATCCAATTTAATCTTGTGATCTAATTTCTTCTTATCTTCTTGTCCAATAATTTGTCCTTATTTGGTCTGATGGTTAGTTATGAAATTAGTTCAAAACAAATTGAAATTTAATCAGCATATTTCCATATCATTTCAATATCAATTACAAAATAATAGGGGTTTTTCAATGAAACAAGTGATAAGTAATAATATCGATTGGTTCAAACTGCTGATTCGTTTTGAAAGTATGCTCTTAATAAATATAATTCACTTGTAAAGGTTATTGAATTGTGATCATGGTTCCTTTCTTGTCTATAAATCAGCATTGACAACGTATATCATCTCTAAAGCTTATCAAAGCAGAGAATAATTGATACGGGAAACTCGATCGCACACAAGTGGTCAGACCAGTCAAGTATGCACTGTGTGCTGGTGTCTAATGAGAATCAGTGCATGCTTTCGAAACCACTTTGTCAAATAAAAAATTTTCAAGATAAAAAGTTGTTCAATTTGAATCATCCCGCAAAAACAATTCCAATCCAATTTAAACATAATTCGTCAAGAATTTCAAAATTTAAGCTAGACTGATTTTGCTGCACATATATCTAGCTGCTGAAAAAGATATTTCGGGTTCTACAATTTTTGGTGGGATATTAAGGGGGGAGATACATGTAACTGCTAAAACAAAAACGATTTTTTTTTATTGCATCAAAGTGTTCGAAATACTCTTAAAATATACCAAAAGAAGTTTTGAAGCGATATTCGTATTAGTTCTCGAGTTATAGCCAGTTATAGACAGCGCGGCGTTTCCCAGGTCGGTGGAGCTTTAGAAATTTAAACGCGTTTTTCTCAAAGTAGTACTTTTTCAATTTCCGTACAAGATATCTCAAAAAATATTGAACCTATTCGGCTCAAATTTATATCACATGTACAAAAGAGTATTATCTCATCGTTGAACCTACATTTTCTTGTAATTTTGGAAAAATAATTAGTTTACCAATGTTTAAAACGTGATTTTTTTGAAAAAAAATCGATTTTTTTTTATAATCTAATATTAATGTAAAAATTTGATTTTTTTTTCTAAATTTTATTGGTTCACCTATGAATTATTGATCTCATTAGCATATTTTTTTTTCTCTGAACGCTGCAAGTTTCTCGGAAAAGGCGTTAAGTTGTACGAGGCTGTTTTTGATGTATTTTTTTCATTTGCTCGCATCGCCTCCATTTTGTGTTAAAAAGTTATTAAAAAAATATTTTCGTTTACTATAAGATATGTACTTTCAGGATTTAATATTAAAAATTTTCTGAATAAACAATATATATATTTTAAGTCAATCTGAAATTAGCAATTTCTTTTCCATTTTACATGTATTTCCCCCCTTAAGCATGTAATCATACGCCAGTTGTAATAATGAGCCCTTAGCGCCTCCGTTTTCATAAAACGATATTTCTTTTGGGATTAAGTTCTGGGTTGTTTGCTCATTTCGTAATGATGAAACTTTTCTAATTCTCCAAATGGGTTGAATTTTATCAATTCCGAAATTTCTGGAGTCCCGATAAAAAATGCAGGGTCCCGAAAATGTCCAAAATGGGTCAGGATCCCGAGATCCTGAAATCTCGGGATTGCATGCCCTAGTAAATATTTACATCATGAATTACCTTCTTTTCTTGCTGCTGTATATAAAGAGTCCTCAATGGTGTTTTTGTTAATGAGAAAATTTCATAAATAACATTAGGCGTGTTTTTTTGCTTCCGCTATCCATAACAGAACCTAACAAACGCATTGAAAACAACAACAACTCCTGTCTCTGTCAATTCACTGGGACAGGAGTTGTTGTGGTTTCCAATGCGTCTGTTATGTTCTGTTACGGATAGGGGGAGCAAAAAAAAACACGCGTAATATTTGGCTATTTATTGTAAATATTAAACGCACGAAATCAAGATAGAACCAAATTACATCCATAAATCATAGCTACAAGCTTCTATTTACCTGAACATACTTACCAAAGTACAACAATTAAAACAACTGAAGCACAACAGTTTTCGTGAATGTTTTCTTCCGTTTATTGGTTTACCAATTGAAATAATCGACAATGTCACGATCGGCCTTTTTTTTTATGACGGTATCGCTTGTATATAAATGCTATGTTTAATCCACAGGAGATCTTGTGCATTTAAAATGTTCGGAAAGGAGAGTCTCGTGGTTATAGCTGTTTGCATTGCCGCAACTATATATCCTCGCATAGGATACACAAAGGTCAGTATTTTCCAATTAAAAACTGGATTGCCTCTAGTCTTCAAATATTTTGTCCGTAGGAAATGTACGACTTTTATGTTACTCGAATGGACTGTGAAGATGTAGACCCACGGCTTACGTATAACCATACTTGCTTTGCACGCAGCTTGTCCAGGACAAAAAAGGCGCTAAGCGTCATTATTTATTTGCAACCGAACGTATCTCTGGACAATATTTATGTAAGATGATTGAAAAAATTTTGAGCTGATTTAATATTTAGACTAGTAACAAGACAAGCCGGAATTGCAATGAGTCCACGCTTGTCCTGTACAGAGGACAATTTATTTTCCAGCCGAATTTGAAAATTCCACTTTCATCCAGGTTCTTGTGAACTACTTTACGAAAACCAACAATGCATATCGACGGTCTGTAATCAGTGCTGAAGAGAATTTTTGTGCATACAGACGAGGAAAGGAACGAAGCTACCTCATCAGTATTTTGTGGCCGTATCTACGCAAAAAAAGCAATATTCCAGATAAATGCCCACTCTCAGTAACTAGTTTCTTAATTAGATAGTTTATAGGCTAAAAAAATCTCCGTGATTTTCAGAATTTTATTAATATATCCAGTTTAGTTTTCGAAGACAAGTTTCTTCCTCCTGCTTTACCGGAAGGAGCCGCTCGCTTGGACATACACGTTCGAGAGGGAAAAGAGCGAATATCATTCATAAAAGTCAAACTGTACATCGAAATAAAGCCCAAAGGTGCAATAAAGTTGGATTTCTAAGTTATATGTTTTGTTTTTAAATCTGAGTATTGTATTCATTAAAATGTTTTTTGTTCTTAAATTTCAGGAGAAAATTGAAAAGGCGATATTTTTTTAGAAATCATCTTTTAATTGGTCAGAATGAATAGAATTTTTGATGTCATAGGAGCAACTTTAATGCTGTTTAAAGTGAAAATACTAAGCTTAGGGATTTCTCAGACACCGTTGATGAGTTGAATGAGGGCTAGGGAACTATAGAGGCTACTCTTCACTGTAGCTTTGAGCTCAACAGACAAAAATGTGTAAAGTTGTTGTCCTCTGGGCACCATTTTTGGTCTTCTTTTGGTCTTCGAATCTCGGGATTGCATGCCCTAGTAAATATTTAATGGTGTTTTTGTTAATGAGAAAATTTCATAAATAACATTATTTGGCTATTTATTGTAAACATCAAACGCACGAAATCAAGATAGAACCAAATTACATCCATAAATCATAGCTACAAGCTTCTATTTACCTGAACATACTTACCAAAGTACAACAATTAAAACAACTGAAGCACAACAGTATTTCGTGCATGTTTTCTTCCGCTTATTGGTTTACCAATTGAAACAATCGACAATGTCACGATCACCCTTTTTATATATATATATATATATATATATATATATATATATATATATATATATATATATATATAGAAAAAAAAAAAAAAAAAAAATTATATATATATATATATATATATATATATATATATATATATATATATATATATATATATATATATATATAAATATATATATGGCGATTTATTATGAGGTTTGGGTTTCAGTCTCAAATAAAAGGCATAAAGTTGAATTCTATAGTCAAAAATTTATTGTGAGTCGACATGACATTTACTTATTAAATATTATCTCATTTAAACGTTAACCGCGACTACGCCGTAAATGGTCCATCCTGAGGGTCCAATTTTGGACGACGCCTTCCAGCATAATGACCGGTATCTCGCGAATGACACGAGTAATGTTGGCTTCCAAAGCGTCGATTGAAGCTGGGTTATCACTGAAGACCAAAGACTTCGTGCAACTCCAAAGAAAATAAACTAAAGGTGTGATATCACACGATCTTGGCGGCCAATTTACTGGTCCAAAACGTCAAATCAGGTTCTAACCAAAATGATTTCTCAATAAGTCCATTGTTTCTCTCGCTATATGCGAAGGAGCACCATCTATTTGAAACCAAAGTTCACCGAGGCCACAGGCTTGAATTTCAAGTAGCAAAAAATCCGTTATCATGGTGCGATAGCGGTCGCCATTGACGGTTACGTTCTGACCAGACTAATTTTGAAAGAAATATGGAGGCCCATAGGCCACACCAAACTGTGCATATCTGTAGCTGTAGTGGTAGCCGTTGAAGCTCTTTAGGTTGTTCATCAGCCTAAATACGGCAACTTTGCTTATTGACGTATCCATTGAACCAAATTTCACGATAAAAAATGGGATTTACATTGCGGATTTTCGAATTTTCAAGTGGATTTTCATTTCATTTTCTTTATGATTTGTCAAACAATATTGAATAAAAATTACATTACAGTTTGACAGGAGTCACGCGTGATGACGACCGTCTCGGTAACTCTGCTGGCGACTGTGTCAGCCCCTGCCACCTCGGCACGCGCTGATTACGGTCCCCAAGAGTTGACCACCGTCATCTCGGCACGTGCCCCTAAGTATATATATACCCATAAGTCTCATTCCTCGATATTAGTGCCAAGCTGACACTTGGGAGGGGGTGTTCGCAAGTCGTACTGTGGGAACAGGTCGTTGCACTTACATGAATACTGTCCACATACAATCCACAACTATCCACAATCACTTTACACATATATCTTACATCAAAATTACTCAACACAAGTAGGCTAAAAAAAAACTGTACTTTGAACTTGTAAAGGTTGGTTATTGATTGTGATCATGGGTCCCTTCTTGTCTATAAATCAGCATAGACAACGTATATTGTCTCTAAAGCTTATCAAAGCAGAGAATACTGATACGGGAAACTCGGTCGTTTTGCGGAATCAGCCTCCGAAAGCAGAATCAAATTGGAATTGTTTTTGCGGGATGATTAAAATTGAAAAAAAAATTTATTTACATTGAAAATTTTTATTTACATTGAAAAATTTTATTTTGACAATGTGGTTTCAAAAGTATGCACTGATTCTCATCAGACACCAGCTCACAGTGCAACCAACCTTTACAAGTAAAAATTATATCGATGGATATTAGTCGGAGATGTTAAAATTTGTCACAGCTAGCGTAAATAAAAGTTAATGATTTCCAACTGCAAGTGGTCACATCAGTCAAGTTTGTACTGTGAGCTGCTGTCTGATGAAAATCAGCGCACACTTTCGAAACCACTTTGTCAAAATAAAAATCTTCAATGTAAATAAAAACGTTCAATGTAAGTACAATTTTTTTTTCAATTTTAATCATCCCGCAAAAACAATTCCAATTTGTACTTTGAATTTAGTTGGAAGAACCCATTCCTCAATACAAAAGGTTGCTAATAATTATAATACAACCGGTGTTTACATATCCCAGCATCGATCAGGACGCCCAATTACACTTACTGCACGTGAACGTCAAAATTTCATTAGTTCTGTGGAAAAAAATCCCCGGTTAACGGCCGTCCAACTTGTTCAAGAAACTAAAGAGAAATACAAAAAAAACTCTAGCGCACCTGAACCGCTAGAAACACTAATGTTCGAAGAACAGTAGAAGAATCGTGCAGGTTTTGAGTGCATATTCCACCACATGTGCTGCTTATTACGACCAAACTGTTTCAAATGCCACGTTTTACTTTGGTCTCAAGAATGCATTATAACTCATATGGTGGAAGGTTTCAGATATTACCACTGGCATGAATTTCAACGTTTATGAGAGCAAAACACGGGTTAATTATATTCGTTGTCAGTTGCTTATTTCACATAATTTTGAAAGCAGCATCTCATATAACATCAATGAAGAAAATGCTCAGTGCCTGCAGCACTGTAACTGAAGTTGGTGTTTGGGGCTGCGATCCGAAAAATTTGCAGAACTTTGCGAATTGCAACATTGATTATTTATTTTAATTGTAAATGTTTCCGGTATGAATACTAACTGTAAGCGTTTATTGATACAAAAGTAGCACAACTGACTCGTGCTGGCAACCTTCTGCCAGTATCAAAGCCAATAATATATCACATCTGCTTCACGTTGTTATATAACATTCGAAGTTAAAGGAGTATAAAAAAATTTAGAGTTACCTGCAGCGAGTTTTTTCAAATAATCGAAAGCTTAATATTTGCTGTTTATTGTCACTACAATATCATTACCATTTGAAAATTCTACGATAAAACCGCTTAATAAAGATATTGCAATTAAACACAAAACCAACAATAGCTGGCAACCCTATCGTGGCTTTTCAACCAAATTTGGCCTGAATAATGTTTATGACAGGTTTCATTAATTGTATGAAATTCGTATTGATTTCATGACTGCACTGGAAGTTATAGTGCAAAAAGTTTTATTTTCCTGAGCGTATTTTCAAAACCAAAGACACAAAAATTGCCATAGCTGGTAGCACCAATCAAATTTTTCAACCAAATTTCCACCAAACAGAGATTAGAGTTAGGTTTAGCTACTGTGCCAATTTCATGAAAATCTGATAACTTATTCACATTTCATAGGGCAAAAAGCAGTTTTTTTCTTTGTAATTTTTCAAGATGGCACCACTGGCACAGACTTGCCCACAATTCAAAATCGCTTCTATCAAATCTGGTCTTACTTAAGTCCAATGCATTCTGTAAATTTTAGCTG